>JASAMY010002089.1:0-47383 GCA_030248085.1 Paralinhomoeus sp. GSCO2_6
CACTATGGACGCCGCCAACACCATGGCAGCAGGAAAGAGTGTCATTTGACGGCCTTACACGCTTCTCTGAGAAGGTGTGTAGTCAAGCCTGGCGTCTGGCGAGTCTAAAAAAATCGCTGCACACTAACGGTTAAAATCTGATAGCACGGCCAACTTAGGAATTCATCATAACATGAGTAAGAATTAAGTAAAACCTTGCATACACGCGTGCAACCCACCACTGTGGAGATTTTGATGCAGTCCAACTATACTTCTTCTGGGCTTTCCGGTAGCAGCAGTTCCAACTGTCAGTCAGCTTCTATCGATTCACACACAAGCCGACAACAGTCAGTCACATCACATTCAACATTGCATTCAGTTAGCAGAGCGACCATTATAGCTGAGCAGCTGCGCAGGCGTGCTGGGCGGCGCTTTGAAATCGTGCGCGGCGAGTGTGCATGACAGCCACATTTGACTGGGACAAAGGTTGGTCGAACGAAGTGCGAAAAATATCTATGGGGAATTATTGCCTCTGTGTGTGTGTGGGGGGGGGGTGGGGGCATACATTGTACATGTATCTGGTAAGTCAAGCACTGTCGGGCCGGGTTAGTACTTGGATCGGAGACGGCCTGGGAACCCCCGGTGTTGTACGCTTTTTCTTTCTTTTTTCTCTTGAGATGGGGTGGGGGGCAGCCCACAACTGAGAGGAAGGAGCTCTTGCCCATACTCTACACAGCTCTTTTGGCGCGTCTTCTCAGCGAGAAAGGCCGCGACAGAGAAAAGCGTCGAGTAGAGAGAGTGCAGTGCGTACGACCATACCACGGTGAGAATACGCCATCCCGTCCGATCTGGCAAGTCAAGCACTGTCGGTCCGGGTTAGTACTTGGATTGGAGACGGCCTGGGAACCCCCGGTGTTGTACGCTTTTTGTTTCTTTTGTCTCTTGAGATGGGGGGCAGCCCACAACTGAGAGGAAGGAGCTCTTGCCCATACTCTACACAGCTCTTTTGGCGCGTCTTCTCAGCGAGAAAGGCCGCGACAGAGAAAAGCGTCGAGTAGAGAGAGTGCAGTGCGTACGACCATAGCACGGTGAGAATACGCCATCCCGTCCGATCTGGCAAGTCAAGCACTGTCGGGCCGGGTTAGTACTTGGATCGGAGACGGCCTGGGAACCCCCGGTGTTGTACGCTTTTTCTTTCTTTTTTCTCTTGAGATGGGGGGCAGCCCACAACTGAGAGGAAGGAGCTCTTGCCCATACTCTACACAGCTCTTTTGGCGCGTCTTCTCAGCGAGAAAGGCCGCGACAGAGAAAAGCGTCCAGTAGAGAGAGTGCAGTGCGTACGACCATACCACGGTGAGAATACGCCATCCCGTCCGATCTGGCAAGTCAAGCACTGTCGGGCCGGGTGAGTACTTGGATCGGAGACGGCCTGGGAACCCCCGGTGTTGTACGCTTTTTCTTTCTTTTTTCTCTTGAGATGGGGGGCAGCCCACAACTGAGAGGAAGGAGCTCTTGCCCATACTCTACACAGCTCTTTTGGCGCGCCTTCTCAGCGAGAAAGGCCGCGACAGAGAAAAGCGTCCAGTAGAGAGAGTGCAGTGCGTACGACCATACCACGGTGAGAATACGCCATCCCGTCCGATCTGGCAAGTCAAGCACTGTCGGGCCGGGTTAGTACTTGGATCGGAGACGGCCTGGGAACCCCCGGTGTTGTACGCTTTTTCTTTCTTTTTTCTCTTGAGATGGGGTGGGGGGCAGCCCACAACTGAGAGGAAGGAGCTCTTGCCCATACTCTACACAGCTCTTTTGGCGCGTCTTCTCAGCGAGAAAGGCCGCGACAGAGAAAAGCGTCGAGTAGAGAGAGTGCAGTGCGTACGACCATACCACGGTGAGAATACGCCATCCCGTCCGATCTGGCAAGTCAAGCACTGTCGGGCCGGGTTAGTACTTGGATCGGAGACGGCCTGGGAACCCCCGGTGTTGTACGCTTTTTGTTTCTTTTGTCTCTTGAGATGGGGGGCAGCCCACAACTGAGAGGAAGGAGCTCTTGCCCATACTCTACACAGATCTTTTGGCGCGTCTTCTCAGCGAGAAAGGCCGCGACAGAGAAAAGCGTCCAGTAGAGAGAGTGCAGTGCGTACGACAGTGCAAGGAACGAAAATTCAAGTGCGTTCATTCAACTGTACCACGATGATGATGGTATGGTCCACCGTCCAACGTGCTACCAGGCCGTACAACCATATTTACAACCGATTTCTATTCTCCTTTCTTGACAAGTATTGTGGAAAAACTATGAACCGCTTGCAGGATACTGTATTGGAGCGTTTGAAAAGCAAGATGACCGAATTTCAAAATTGCATCGACTTCTTGGTGGAACATTGCGCGATTGCTTGGCGACTGCGTGCCAAATTGAGGGCGCAGCAAACAAATTCTCGGTTAGTTTTTTGTGACCTTTTTCCATCATTCGAATGTCGAGCATTTACAAGTTCATTTTAATAGAACTTAAAAGTTCAATTCAATTGACAAAAACTTGTAGTTTGCTGCTGTGGCATTTCTTGGACTCCTCGTTGGGCGTATTGGTTGGCGCGGCTTTGTTCCATTATCTGATGCCAATTTTGCTTGAGAACAACCTATTCGTGTCTCACAATTTCGAATTTTTAATCGGAAATTTGGAGAAATTAATCGAATGGCTCAAGGGAAATCCAGCCGGTCTCAAGCTGAACAAGCCCTTGAACGAGGCACTTGGCAATTTCTTCCTCTATCACTTCTTCCTTTGGCGAAGTGGGTTCGTCTGCCTGTTTCATTCTGTTTCTTTTTATTCAGTTAGTTTGTAACGATATTTTGTTTTCTTTTTGTTACTTAGTCAGCCGGGAATGGGACACATATCACCACATATGCCCATGGAGATTGGGAGGGATAGGCACATTGCTATGGCTTTTGGCTGACCTTCGAGCGATGGGGGGGATTTCTCAGATTTTCTAATTTCTAAAAATCAAAAGGGAAGTTGGACGCTATTTTTGTATATATAAAATGTGACCTGCAATGCAAGCAAGTCATTTAGACATGGTTTTCACCGAGAAATATGCCAGAAATGCCATGCATACATATAGGATCACAGGCGAAATGTTTTGCCATTTATTTCTTGAAAAGAGGCCTAGGGGCCAGAAATAAGTGTCAGGACCATGTAGTGAGCATAGGTGTAACGGTGTAGGTAGGGTGTAGGTACAGGTCAATCAGGCAATCCTGCAGGAAAAATCCTTTTCCCGATCACCAACCCCCCCCCCCAAGCTTTAGTCCAGCCTGCACTGACTGCAGGATACCATGCTAAATGCGCTCTCCATGCATAGGTGTAGATTGGTCCAAAGGCCCGGGGGGGGGTCTCTGGGTGTTTCGTGGGGGACGGGTCTCCGGCCATCGGGATCGGAAATTTTGGAAGGGGGGGGGGTGGTTGAAGTGGAAGATTTTGCACCAAAATAGCGCGTAAATCGGTGCTTTTTTGGTCCAAAATGTGTTAAAACGACGCCTAAATAGCACTATGTGAGCGTTTTTGGGTCACATTATACTGAAAATAAAACAAAAACACGCATCTTTACCCATTTTTTAATATTGAGAGAGGGTTTCCCGCAAGTCATCTGGGATGGCGATCGCCAGGGGGGGGGGGGCTCGCTCCCGCAAAAAAGCGGGATGGCCTTGGCCAGGGGGGCTGAACCCCACCAAGACCCCCCCCCCTGAGCCCACCTATGTCTCCATGTTCCGCGATTGTCTTTCAGGCCTGTGAGCAGTTTTATTTCAAAATTTTCGCCTTCGGCGCTGTATTTTCAGCATGCACGAAGCGTTTGCTAGGTTATTACTGAGACTGGAAAACGAGAATTTGTATCAAATTTGGCCGTGCTTTAGACTAGGCTCAGATTTTGACTTTTAGATTAGATTTTGCGCACTGCTAGGAAGTAAAGTACCATTTTAGCAACATTTCAATGCGTAAAAAATTTATCCCGAAAATCTGGATCTCTCCTCCATGGCAGGCTTTTTTCCTCCCTTTCTTGATTGGCAGTGAAGGACTCGTCTGCATAGGTGGGCTCAGGGGGGGGGGGGGGCCCCAACCCCCACTGACTCTAGCCATCCCGCTTTTTCTGCGGGAGCGGAGCGACCCCCCCCCCCCCCACTGGCCATATCCATCCCGGATAAGTTGCGGGAGACCCTCTCTCATGATTGAAAAAATTGGGCAAATGTGCGTGTTTTTGTGTCCTTTTTCAGTGGTGTGACCCCAAAACGCTTAGAAGTACTATTTAGGTGTTGTTTGGACACATTTTGGACCAAAAAGCACCGATTTGCGCGCTATTTTGATGCGAAATCTTTCACTTCGACCACCCCCCTCTCCAAAATTTCCGATCCCGGACAATTCACCCATGGCTCTTCTAGAAACCCCCCCCCCTCGAACCCCCCCCCCCCCCCCCCCCACATAGGTGCCCACGAAAATTGGGCCAGGGAAGGGGTAAATCGCCAATTTTTTTGAAGGCAGGGGGTGGGTAAATCGGGATTTTCGGGATGGAGTTTTATTCATCGGAATTGCACAAAAAATGGTACTTCTTCGCCTCAAAATCATAGATGGGCACGCTTAAGTGCTCAGCCCGGAAATTTTTGGCCTGGCTGCGAAGTCCGTCCATCTCCTCCCCATATCTCCACATCTTCTCGTTGGGTTGCTTTAGGGTAAAGTGCACTTCAAAAAAGTTACAATAGTTTTGCTATCATTGTTGTGAACTTAGATGAAGTTCAAGCAAGTGAAGCAAGACGAGGAAACTAAAAAAACGCAGTCAGAATTGTCCAAAAAAAATAAAAATTTTTTTAGCAATGTAAGTGCGTAAAATACAGCGCCACAGGCGAAATTTTTGATATTTAGAGAACAAATACTGCTCACCACAGGCCTGAAAAACACCTTGGAAAGTATGAGAAACACATTCGGCCATAGGGGTAACCTGCAGTCAGTGCAGGATTGACTAAAGCTGGGGGAGGGGTGACCCCTACCTACACCCTGCTCAGTTACACCTATGGTTTAAACCAGATAAATCTACTTAAAAAGCAACCTGGATGAGCTAAATAACCTTAATTAGCATTATTGGAGGTTGTTTAAAGCAGTGGTGTCTGGTGTAGCCATTTGTGTCTGGTAGTCTGGTATTTGGTTTTGCGAGGGGCAAAGAAGAATGTTTAGAGGAGGCGCCGAAACATGTTTTTTAGGTACCTACTTTGGTAGAGCTGCAGGCAATTGTTGTGCTAATTCGACCCAAAAAACGCATAGAGCAATGAAAATGCATTCTTTGCCAGAAAAAAAGCGCCGAAATTCTTCACATTCTGCAACCTTAGAAGCCTCAAGTATATCGTTTGACCAGTGTTTGACTGGAAAAACCAGCGCCACAGACAATTTTTTTGCAAAGTCAAAGTTTGCAAAGCAACATGCCCTTTATATTTAGAGGCCACGAAATACCAACTTTGCTGAGAACATTTAATAAAGAACTCCTACAAATATACAATGTGAGCTCAGGTCCTCCTTTCACCTAATAGGATGACTTCGCAGCAGTTCCCCAATGTTGCAACTGCGAAGTCATTCCATTCACTATGGACTTTCGACTTCACAGTGCAAAATGCATGCTGACTTCAAGCTTTCAGCAAAATGCGAGCTTCCTCTGACCAACTAGAGGCTTCGCAGTGTGAAATAGGCTAATAAAGGTTCTGTGAAGTCTCTCAGTTTTGTCCTCACAAATATAGTCTGTGCACTTGCCTGGAAGGAAGCTGTAGACTTCGCAGCTGCGAAGTCCTCATTTTTTGCCATGGCGAAGTCCTTTCATCTACCAGAGGACTTCGCAGGACTTTGCAGCGCTTCGCGCTGCGAAGTCCTCCAAATTTTTGCTGCGAAGTGCGAAGTCCTCCAAGGTTTTAGCCCGGAAATTTCCGGGCTGTGACCAGGCTGTGCCCATCTATGCTCAAAATGGACCCAAAATGGCTCAAAACGTGATCTAAGCGCCAATTCTGTGTACCTTTAAGCTGTAAAGTACAAAAAAAACAGCGCCGCAGGCACACTTTTTACCATTTTTACAAGACAAATTGGCTTGAAGCTACAGAAAATGGAAGCCAGGGGAGGGGTCGTCCCGATTCGGGATCGGGAATCGGGATGGGGTCTTCCAGGGGGTGGGGTATACCCCCCCCCCCTATACCCCCACCGGGCAGGTATGAACCCCCAGACACCTCCTCCCCCCTGGCTTTTGACCCAATCTACACCTATGCTCGTCTGTCCTCCCACCAAAGAGTTTCAGATCGAAATTTTTGTGCATATACACACAACGACACAACACAACGACAGTTCTCGGTACATATATATGGAGCAGCATATATGGAGAGCAAAAAGTTGTGTGGGGGGGGGGCAGTCCAGAAGTTGGGAGGGGCAGTCCGCCCCTCCCTGCCCCTTTGTAGCTGCGCCACTGCTCCCTGCAAAATTATCCTGAGGGCTGTGGCGGAAAGTGGAGGGTGATCCGAATTCTTGATCCGTTCTTGATTCTTGATTGAAGAGAGGTTCGCCAAGAGCGCTCAGCCAACCCCATTTGTCACGTACGTTGTCCATGCCCCCCCCCTACTCATGTACGACTGACAATCGACATTCATCCTCGCTTTCAAAGTTGCAAATCGCGTTTCGAAATTTCTTCGATTTGGCAACCCTTTTTACAACTCTGTGTTAGCTAGTAGGCCTAGTGCCAGTTCAGCGTACATCTACTACGTGGACGCTTCGATGGCGTCGCTGCTCCGAGTGCTGAACTGGTGCTCCGTCGCCGGGCTGTCGGTGCAGCTCTGCCTCGTCCACGACTCGCTCTCCCTCTTCGCCGTCCACATCTTCTGCTTTCACGTCTACGCCAGCAAGTGAGTGCATGCTGCTTGCGTGCGCGCCTGTGTGTGTGTGTGTGTCTGTGTGTGTGTCTGTGTCTGTGTCTCCGTCTGTGTGTGTGTGTGTGTGTGTGTGTGTGTGTGTGTGTGTGTGTGTGTGTGTGTGTGTGTGTGTGTGTGTGTGTGTGTGTGTGTGTCGGTGCTTGTGTGCATGCCCAAGCGCCAGTGCGTGCCGGGGTACGTGCGTGCCTGTGGTATTAAATTTCGATATATATGCAGGGTAAGTTGTCAAAAATATAAATAGATCAAGATCAAATTACGCGCCATCAGAATCCCGCCCAATCATGTTGCCGGTTGTACGTTCGCGCGCGCGCAGTTGTGTCTCGGTTACAACAAGTGAACCCGCTCAATCATGTGTGGTTATGTGGCAGTACATGCGCGCGTGCGTGCTTGTGAGTGGGTCGATACAGACAAAGCCTGCAGGCCAGTGTAGAGCGCGCACGATTGGGTGCATGTGCACCCTGCTGACCTCGTGCCCAGCAGGCATACTTTAGTAGAGCGTTAGCGTGGCGTATGCTCTCTGAAGGCTCTTTTTTGTACCCGGTGAGGCGAAATGCTTCACAGCGGTCATGCTATGCTGTAGTCCAACAGATCTGCAGGTCAATAATGGAACAGATAACATCCCAAGCAACCTGCACTACCATTTTCCGGTCATCGTCTCTAGAGGACTCGCCTAGCATACACTAGCCATGCTGTGCTAACAACCAGCCCCTTGGATTGTGGCCCTGTTATCTTTCCCGTGCTATTTGCACACCAGTCCACCTAATGTTGGCTAGACGAGGTTTATGCATTCAAAAACGTGTGTGGTGGTGTAGTGGGACAAGCAAGTGAGAGTGAAGCCAAGAAGGCTGCATGAAAGATGCCTAGCGAGAGCAATTTGGACTCGAGTGTCGAGACAAGTCTCCAGCTACCATTCAAGCACCCCTCCAACAAGTCAAAACTGCAGCAGTCATTCTCGACCAGTTCATCAGCTTACAGTCTGCCAGGAATGCCTTGTGTCATGAAGAGATTGTAAACAATATATTTTTAGCTATTTCAATTTTACTTTCATTTGAATCCCTTTGCTCAAGCCACAAGCGTGGGGCTTGTGACATGTGCCTAAGAAATATTGGCCTGACACCACCCTATCGATACACACTTACATGTGCATACTTTGTTGAGTGCAGAAAACTATCGCAAATCCTCCAATAGTGCCCTTGGGGCACTATTTTTCAACCTTGCCTTTCCCAGGGTATTGGAAGGGGGAGGGGCTCTATACGTTCATCCTAAGATTTTTGATCCTAAGATCCTAATTTTTGGTGACATAATGCATTTCCAAGGCAAGTATGAGGATGAGGAGGCTGCAGTTGACGTGACCAATCCAAGGTTCCGTCTCTTGTCAAGGGCAAGCAGCATTGCACCCACGTCAAGTGTCACTCTTACATGGAAAGATCTCACTGTTCACCTTGCCAGTAACTCGAAAACACAAGTAAAACAGAGTACAAGAACAGCGCTTCTTGACAAAATTACTGGATTGGTCAAGCCTGGTCAACTGGTGGCACTCATGGGGGCAAGGTTAGCTTTATTATCAGAGAGTTCAACTTGTGTGATGTGCAGTGTATTCAAGGCTTAGGCTTAGGTATGAAGTTGCACCTTATGTACCTAAGGGATTTACTTAAAGTATTGCCAGCTTTAAGCTTAGGGTCTAACTAAAGTAGTAAAATTCTAAAGCCGTTCCATGCCACTCCTTGCAATGGCTGCATTTAGTGGTGCTGGAAAAACAACTTTGCTAAACTCACTGTTGAAAAGAAATATCACTGGTCTGGAAATCGAAGGCACGATTGAAGTCAATGGCAAACCTGCTAGCAAGGACCTACTGACAAGCCTGTCATCTTATGTCCAACAGGATGATCTCTTTGTTGGGACACTAACAGTCAAGGAACATTTAACATTCCAAGCAATGCTCCGACTGGACCACAGTTGTCATACTAAGAGAGACCGGGAGCAAAGAGTTGTGGACGCCATGAGAGACATCGGCTTGTTCCACTGTCAGAACACTGTGATTGGTATCCCCGGAGTGCTGAAGGGGTTATCTGGTGGGGAGAGAAAGAGGCTAGCTTTCGCATCCGAACTTCTTACCAGCCCTTCAATACTTTTCTGTGATGAGCCCACTACTGGACTTGACAGTCACCTTGCTGACAGTGTTGTCAAAGTTCTGCAGGCCCAGACGTGCAAGGGCATAGCTGTTGTCTGTACCATTCACCAGCCATCCTCTGAAGTCTATGATCGGTTTGACAGACTCCTCCTGCTGGCAGCTGGGAAGGTGGCATACTTTGGTGATGCTGGTGATGCACCTCTCGGATTCTTCAGTTCTACTGGCAGAGATTGTCCCAATGACTACAACCCTGCAGACTTCTTTATTGAAGCACTTTCAGACAAAGTTGCAGCACAGGAGATTCCTGACAAGTTTGCCAGCTCAGGTGCACTGGAGGCCATTGAAGAGGAAGTCGACTTTGCAGCTTCAGATGGCTCCTTTGATGAAGAGGACTACACCAGCTACTACATGGCCCCATGGTGTCTCCAGTTCTGGGCTGTGCTTTGGAGGTCTTGCAAGGCCAACTATCGAAACAAGTCACTATGGACTACCAGATTTTTCACCAAAATTTGTATGGGCATCTTTGTTGGGCTGCTCTACCTGCAGATGCCTATCAACCTTGGCACCTCAGAGAGTATTTCTGGTGCTCTGTTCTTTCTAGTTCAAGAGCTGACATATTCGTCAGTGTTTGGCATGCTCTCTAATGCTCCAAAGGAGTTCCCAATGCTTGTTCGTGAGTACCATGATGGCCTCTATTCTCTGTCAAGCTATTATCTTGCGAGAATGCTGTCATTTGTTCCAATCTTCTCTACTGATGGTCTTCTTATGGTTGGACTGGCATACTATGCTGTGGGTCTGCGACCTGGTATCCAGTACTTTGTGCTCTCTCTACTGATCAGCATTTGCACTGAACAGGCTGCTGCTGGCTATGGTGCAATGCTGCAGGGTGTGAGTCCAACCATGCCATTTGCACTCATTATTTCTTCACCAATCCTCTCATTTCTCGCTTTGTCTGGAGGATTCTTTGCGAATACTGGAATGCTGGCTGGTGTGATCAGTTGGGTCCAGTACTTCTCATGGTTCAGATACAGTTTTGAGTCACTCTCATCAGTGCAGTGGGCAGGACTGGAGTTTCCTGCCAACAATGGCTCCACTGTAGTCAGTGGAGAGACTGTCTTGAGTCAGATGAGCTTCTCAAGCAGTTTCCTATGGCGTGACATTGGGTTGATGGTAGTGCTTTCACTTGGATATTACTTTATTGGATTTGTAGGGCTTGTGATCAGGGTTAGAAGGGCTAGATAGATGGATCACTAGTTTGCTGACTTGTTGATTGTTCTGTTGTTGCCTCGTTTTGTTTTGCGTCATTGTTAGCTAGACAAGAAGTTGAGTTTGAGTGTTGTCCAATTTGTGAGACCCAAATGGGGGGGGTATAAACGCTGGCACTGGCACTGGCACTGGCACTGGCACTGGGGTATAAACGCTGGCACTGGCACTGGCACTGGCACTTTTTGGGGTATAAACGCTGGCACTACTGGCACTGGCACAAAGTTTGCTGCGTACAAATGTACAGTAGTTTTACAGGCCCCAGCAGTGCCTTCTCTGTGTGCCCTTACATACACGCGTACTCACTCAACTGTACTGTGGTTTTAGCGCTATTAGGCATGCGTTTGTGCTAGTGCCAGCGTTTATCCCATTTGTTCACTCAAACTGTGCGTGGGTTCTGGGGTGACCCAACACTGCAGCGTACCACTGGGTTGCTTTCCAAGACTAATACTTGCGAGAACGCACTGCATATATGCGCGTCGCGATCGTCACAAAGTTGAGGCACGAATTGAAATCTAAGTGGAAATATAACCGCACGATTGCACACAGGAAAATTAGAGTCTGACATAGACGGCATAGGATGGTGACTCAGTCTTTAGTTGGCCTAGAGAATGGAATGGCTGGATCAGCTGGCTTGATCTCATTCCATCGTACACTTGCCACTTTCCTTGCCACTTTAGCAAAGCCTTGAAGTGCACGTTGCTAAAGGAAACGGAAATGGTTTGCATTGCATTTTGTTGCATTGCGGTTTGCATTGCGGTGGAGGCGGGGGGGGGGGGGTCTCTCGGTCCCAAAGGCGCTGTTCGGTGTTTCAATTAAAAGGCCTTCAGAAAACGTTTGAAGGACGCGTGGTGGGCGTTGACAGGGAGAAGCCTCTCTGCAGCTACAGTATGACACGTAGTGCATTTTACCTATGGAGTGTGAGACCTCTGTAGTGAAACCGTAGACCACCAATTTCAAGTTTTTCCGGCAAGTCGATAGCGCGCTGGAGGGAGCCAATGTTTTGAACGTCTATTGGTATTAGCCATGGCAAGCCGTCGAATTTGAAGCTTTTGAAGGTCAAGCTTCCTGCAATAGTTTTTAAAGTTATAATCTAACGTAATGGATCGTGTATGAACATTTGCCCAATGTGCATTGCATACCATTGCAATAGCACTTTAGAACTGTTCTGGATGCGCCTGTTGTTGTCTGGTCGGTTTCAGAGTCAGACACCAGGTCCACTTCAGTACTCGGCATAATTTTTACGGGATCCTCGGTGCCAGGTTTGAAGCCACCTGGCTGTCCCCATGTTGGAAACTGCAGGCCGACGACCGACGGCCGACGACCGACAAGCGCGCTGCCAGAGGAAAGGGTGGGCTTGGACCACGGAAACTTGTAACACCGACACGACCGACAAGCGCGCTGCCAGATGAAAGTGGTCCGAAACGGTGCGCTTGGACCACGGAAACTTGTAACACCGACACGACCGACAAGCCCGCTGCCAGATGAAAGTGGTCCGAAACGGTGCGCTTGGACCACGGAAACTTGTAACACCGACACGACCGACAAGCGCGCTGCCAGAGGAAAGGGTGGGCTTGGACCACGGAAACTTGTAACACCGACACGACCGACAAGCGCGCTGCCAGAGGAAAGGGTGGGCTTGGACCACGGAAACTTGTAACACCGACACGACCGACAAGCGCGCTGCCAGGGGAAAGTGGTCCGAAACGGTGCGCTTGGACCACGGAAACTTGTAACACCGACACGACCGACAAGCGCGCTGCCAGAGGAAAGGGTGGGCTTGGACCACGGAAACTTGTAACACCGACACGACCGACAAGCGCGCTGCCAGAGGAAAGGGTGGGCTTGGACCACGGAAACTTGTAACACCGACACGACCGACAAGCGCGCTGCCAGGGGAAAGGGTGCGCTTGGACCACGGAAACTTGTAACACCGACACGACCGACAAGCCCGCTGCCAGAGGAAAGGGTGGGCTTGGACCACGGAAACTTGTAACACCGACACGACCGACAAGCGCGCTGCCAGAGGAAAGGGTGGGCTTGGACCACGGAAACTTGTAACACCGACACGACCGACAAGCGCGCTGCCAGAGGAAAGGGTGGGCTTGGACCACGGAAACTTGTAACACCGACACGACCGACAAGCGCGCTGCCAGGGGAAAGGGTGCGCTTGGACCACGGAAACTTGTAACACCGACACGACCGACAAGCACGCTGCCAGAGGAAAGGGTGGGCTTGGACCACGGAAACTTGTAACACCGACACGACCGACAAGCGCGCTGCCAGAGGAAAGGGTGGGCTTGGACCACGGAAACTTGTAACACTGACACGACCGACAAGCGCGCTGCCAGGGGAAAGGGTGCGCTTGGACCACGGAAACTTGTAACACCGACACGACCGACAAGCGCGCTGCCAGAGGAAAGGGTGGGCTTGGACCACGGAAACTTGTAACACCGACACGACCGACAAGCGCGCTGCCAGGGGAAAGGGTGCGCTTGGACCACGGAAACTTGTAACACCGACACGACCGACAAGCGCGCTGCCAGAGGAAAGGGTGGGCTTGGACCACGGAAACTTGTAACACCGACACGACCGACAAGCGCGCTGCCAGGGGAAAGGGTGCGCTTGGACCACGGAAACTTGTAACACCGACACGACCGACAAGCGCGCTGCCAGAGGAAAGGGTGGGCTTGGACCACGGAAACTTGTAACACCGACACGACCGACAAGCGCGCTGCCAGGGGAAAGGGTGCGCTTGGACCACGGAAACTTGTAACACCGACACGACCGACAAGCGCGCTGCCAGAGGAAAGGGTGGGCTTGGACCACGGAAACTTGTAACACCGACACGACCGACAAGCGCGCTGCCAGGGGAAAGGGTGCGCTTGGACCACGGAAACTTGTAACACCGACACGACCGACAAGCGCGCTGCCAGAGGAAAGGGTGGGCTTGGACCACGGAAACTTGTAACACCGACACGACCGACAAGCGCGCTGCCAGAGGAAAGGGTGGGCTTGGACCACGGAAACTTGTAACACCGACACGACCGACAAGCGCGCTGCCAGAGGAAAGGGTGGGCTTGGACCACGGAAACTTGTAACACCGACATGACCGACAACGCCGCCCCCAGAGGAAAGGCTGCTCCAATGTCGTGGTTTCCATAGTCCAACGCATGGTTTCCGTAAACGATCCTTTTCCAAGGTTGGGGCGAGCGGTCGCCCACCTCCAATGCCCCGTGGTTTCCGTAGTCCAACGCATGGTTTCCGTAGTCCAACGCGTGGTTTCCGTAAACCATCCTTTCCGAAGATGGCAGTGCAGAGTTGGATGTAGGTCCAGAGGTTTTCGTAAGCGACTTTTTTTTTATGGTTTCCGTAGTCTATCTATATTCCTAAGGGGCCAGATGGGGCTGCAAATGACACCTGGGCCCGTATGCTGACAACAATTGGTACTCGAATTAAATTAGAGCGCTCTAATTCAATCGGGGTTGGCAAACGATACGCCACTTGTATCCTTCAGCACGTAAGAATTTGAGTGGTATACGGTACTTGAATTAAAATTAGAGTGAGCCACTCGAATTAGAGTAGAGCGACGCACTTGAATTAGAGTGGCACACACGCATAAAATTAGAGTGCTCCTACCCACTCTAATTTGCCGATTGCGCTAGAATTGTTTGCACACTTGAAACACATCTTTGAAATTTGTTGGTTGTCATCATTCTATGGATGCAAAGTGAAAGAATTTAGAGAATTAAACAAAAACTGACTGATGAGGAACTGTGCCAGCGGTTCTTTTTGACCACGAGACAATCTATCTCACGGGTCACGGATGTAGAGTAATTGTTGAGTATTTTTGAGTGACATGTTGAAGAAACATGTGCGTATGGGACAGTGGACTTCCCCTCCCCTCCCCTTGGTCGAATGTAAGTGCATGTTTAGACGCATGAGCATGGTAGTTGTGAGGTGTCATTTCACAAACATCTCGACAAGCCTTCACAACCACAAACAGTAGCAAGCCCAAATCACGTTCAAAAGGTGATCGATAGTCGCACATAGAAACTCGTCTCTTGCAGTCATTCAAAGGCGAAAATTGGAACAGTGGAAACGCGTTCTCGTTGCTGTCACTCCAAAGCGGTAGACGTAGACGTAGAACGCAGGCCTTGGGCTGCGGAACGGCTGACACCATAGCGCATGTCGCGTCGCCCGCCCCCAGCTGCGTCCCACACCACAACGACTCGCGTCGCCCTACAACAGAGAGTATTGATACACTCGATCAGGGAGGGGTTCAGTGGTTTAAATGTTGCTGGATTAGCGGTCACCGCCGAAAGGCTTCACAACCCCCCCCCCCCCAGCACCTATTCCGGACATACACTGCCGGATCCAGGGGGACCCCCCCCCCCCCGTGGCCAACGAGGAAGGGGGGCAGATATACATGGTGGAAGGCAGGCATGGTGGAAGAGGGGGGGGGCAGTAGTAGAAGCCCTGGAAGAGGGTTCGCACCGGGTGGATTTTTACCCGCTGATTAACGCACCATGTAGGGAGGGGGGAGCAAGAGCTAGTTTCACCTAATTTTGGACAACAAACGCATAGACAAAAGAAGAGAAGAGAACGAAACATTCTCGTCTGCGGCGTGTTATTGTGAGCCAAAACCCGGCCAAAACGTGAAAAACGATTGCTTCCTATCTATTAAAATTCATGCGGTCTATTCTATTAAAATTCACCCCCCCCCCCCACCCCGTCAGAAAATCTTGGAGCTGTCAGTGCAGAAATCCCACCTGCGCCGCTGGGAGGGGGGGGGGGAAATACCCCTCACCTGGCAGACCCTGCCTATCCCAAAATAATTTCGCACCTAACCCACACCCCCTATTTCCCATAGCTAAATTTTTTAGCGTAAAAGCGACACAAGTTTTGCTTGTGGCGCTGCACCAAATATGTTACGAACAAAAATCTATCCCAAAACTCGCGATTTGTACGTCAATCCACTGGGCCACACCCCTCTTCGAAAAATTGTCGATTTTACCCTCCCTCTGGCCCAATTTTTGTGGGCCCTCACTTCATCCCCCCCCAACCTTTTCACAAACAAATCAAACAGGACAGCTAGCAGTACCGAGTCGTCGATGAAGTGGTCGGTGCGGCGGCCGACGCAGTAGAGAGAGCGGCCTGTGCGTCGCTGTCGACGCGCCGACTGCCGGCGGTGACGATGCCGACGCAGCCGTCGAGGCCGCCGAAGTTGACGGAGTTTCCGAGTTTCTCGGCTATACGCAACTCGACGCCGTCCATGCGGGTCGGCGGCGCGCCACCAGCTGTCTTCTCGCTTTCCCAACGTCGCACTAGCTTACAAAACGTCCAAAGTTCGGCAATAAAACGAGACGCTTAAGCTCAAAATTGATGACACACCTCCCACTCAACAGCATTCTTCTGGCTCGGTGCTGCCTTTACCTCCAGTTCCGCTTGCACTCGTCCAAAGAATAGCGCCGATCAGACGCGACGCGATGTCGACGTTGAACCGACTGACGACAGCTTCCCATGCGGGACCCAAAGAGGAACAGCTCTTGATCGCCAGTACGTTGTCGAGGATAACCCCGCAGAGGCCTTCTGCTGCTGCACCTGCCGCTCCCGCCACTGCTGCTTCTGTATTTCGACGACGATTTCTCCATTTTTCAGCGCTTTCCTCGAGTCGACGACAAAAAGTGAGCATGCAGAAAATTGAAATTTTCGGGCGAGTGGCGTATCGTCCAAACCCACAATAATTAGATTTAGAGCGCTCTAATTTTTTTGTCAGCATATGGGCCCTGAGTCTCAAGTTGTGTTTGCTCAGCATTAAATCAAAACAAGCCCATCACCCACCCCCCCCCCCAACCACAACAAGTAAAATAGCGCCCCGAGCGCTCATTGGGAATTTATTATGGTATAACCTTCTAGGTATTAAAAAAGTTCTATTACTGAATTATTTCAGAAATCGGTACAAGTACAAAAAAAGGTCAAGCACAGGATATTCACACTGCACATTGCAGCCAACGATTTTGTTGACATAGCAGGCAAACGACTTTATGGTCAAGAAGTCCAGCTTCCTCAGCAAATTACTGAAATTCAAGTAAACGTTTCAAAGATTGTCGTTTCAAAAGAAGCACGAGACCGAATAGAATCGCTCAAACATAAAGAAGCCGTACTTCGAACCGAGGAAAGTGAAGAGTACCACAAAGCGTTGCAAAAGTTACACTACTTTGACAACATTGCAACAACAAAAAAATCTGACCAAGAAGATTGGTGGCATTCGATTCTGCTACGTGTTGGAGCATACGGTGGCTTGGCGTTTCTACTTTACGCAGCTTTGTTTTTGACATGCGTGATCTATGATGCAGCGCGCATTCGAACGCGCACTCGTTAAACGTCTGCTTTACTTGCTTCTACTTACAATCGCGATGCGCCATGACCATGATACGCCGTTACAGTGTCGTTCTCCTATGCAGTGCGTTCTCGCAAGTATTAGTCTTGGAAAGCAACCCAGTGGTACGCTGCAGTGTTGGGTCACCCCAGAACCCACGCACAGTTTGAGTGAACAAATGGGATAAACGCTGGCAGTAGCACAAACGCATGCCTAATAGCGCTAAAACCACAGTACAGTTGAGTGAGTACGCGTGTATGTAAGGGCACACAGAGAAGGCACTGCTGGGACCTGTAAAACTACTGTACATTTGTACGCAGCAAACTTTGTGCCAGTGCCAGTAGTGCCAGCGTTTATACCCCAGTGCCAGTGCCAGTGCCAGTGCCAGTGCCAGTGCCAGCGTTTATACCCCCCCCCCAAATGTGCTTGCAAACATTTCACCAATGGCTCACTCTATTTGTCTCGAATTGTGCTTGTGCTTGGTCCAAGTCTGTGGTGTGTGTGTGTGTGTGTGTGTGTGTGTGTGTGTGTGTGTGTGTGTGTGTGTGTGTGTGTGTGTGTGTGTGTGTGTGTGTGTGTGTGTGTGTGATTTTTGAATCTGTGTCTGTTGTGTGTGTGTGATTTTTGTATCTGTGTCTGTGAGCGTGAGTGCAGTCCTTTTTGAATCAGAGGAAGAGTCATCCTGTGCTTCGTGTAGACTGTTCTACCTGCAGTTCCGGGCTCTGCAGTCCCTGTGGCGTCTCTTTTTGGGCCGCAAGTGGAACCCACTCCGGTGTCGCGTCGACTCTGCACGGGTGGACGCCAGGCAGCTGGTGCTGGGCACCCTGCTGTTTACGGTGCTGCTCTTCTTGCTGCCCACCACTCTCGTCTACTTCACCGTCTTCTTTGTCGTGAGCGCGCGCCGAATCACGCGAGCACACACACCCACGCCCGCTGCTGCCCCAGTACTGACCCCTTGCTGAAGATTTCTAAAGATCAAAAATCACAGAAAAGCTAAATTGCTCCATTTACAGCCTACTTTGACCAAAAAGTCCTTTTTTTGCAATGGTTTCAGCTCCCCTGTCCATACCTGTAACCGGGTCTGGCAGAGTGGGGGGAGGGGTCCTCAGAGAATGGGGGTAGCCGACCATTTTGTGACTTATACTGGTGCTTTTTTGGTCAGAAATTGGTATTAATATGGCTTAAACAATGCTGTTTGGTTCTTTTCTGTTCATAGAACACTGAAAAGCACTGAAAATACCAACATTTACTCACTTTTATCGTTTTGGACCAGGTTGAGCATCCCTTGAGAAAGCTCTGGGGGGTCTGGTGGGTGTTGAAAGAAATAGTGCCCCCAGTTACAGGAATGCCCCTGTCTACTCCGCTAGACCAAGTAAAATGGCCTGGACCAAGTAAAAACCCTTGCGCACGAATCGGCACGCACGCACGCACGCGCTTCCTCCGACATCCTTTGCAGCTGCGGTCGAGCGTTGTCGTGGTGCAGTGGCTGCTGAAGCAGCTGATTCGAGGGTTCGACGCTCTCTGCTTGAGAAACTGGTGACAGTTTGTTCGCTCTGTGAAATCGTATCTGTTGAAGCATGCGTCGTGAATAGTACAATTACCTATGCTGAGTTATTCAAATACAATGAGAAAATTTGCGCATCGGGAGCGTTGATTTCCAAAAAATGTCTCACTCCCACATTTGGACGCTTCTCGTCCTTTTTGCTTGGAAGCTTTTGACTAGATTATATCAGGGTGTACGCGTCAGCGTACAACCCTAATATGTGACGACTTCTCAATGCGGCTTTTTGAATTTTCGGTCGCCTATAACTTTTGATTGCCTGAACGGATTTTGGCGCGTTATGGCGCAAATGAACCGCCTTCTTCTGGGGCATCGAATGCGCCATAACGCGTTTCCTTGCTTTACTGTAAGGGGTCAATAGTTCCAAAAATGTTCCAATTTTGCGGCTTTTTTTTTTCATGTTCTCCGCCAGGTTTTTGGAGTGCCGCTCGCGAACGCCAGGGCCTATCTCGATGAAACTTGGTAGCCGGCTAGTGATGGCAATGTTGCACGCCAAAGGATTTATGTGCACTGCGTTCCGATCTCGAGATATTGCCAATTTTATCCTATTATCGATTGATTTTCTTGGAAATGGGCCACAAATTTTGTGCCCTATAGGCGCTTTAACGGTACATCGCAGCGCTTCGCTGTCAAGGAGAAAGTTGGTCGCCATGACATGACTTGTGTTACTTTCAACAATTGGACCAAATTGGACGCACCAAAATACCTCCCCCCATTATATCGATAATGGAAATTGGCCCTATTTCGGTGTGGTTAGGTCGGATGGCCTAAACATCAATAATAAAGTTGATCGCCCTTCGATGTAGAACATTTTATTCCTTGAAGTCAAAACGATCCGACGCACCAAAATATTTTCACTTCCGGGATAATCGATAAATATCGATATGGGTAGGTCGGATCACTTTGGCCAAAACACAAAAGTTGACCGCCTGCAGGTGCAGATCATTTTGATTCTTTACACCACTATGCTCCGACGAACCAATATGGCACTACAGATGTGCACGCACGCACGCACACCAACAAATGGGCTGCTTCGCAAGAAACTTGATGTGGGTAGGTCCGATCACTTTGGCAAAAACACAAAAGTTGACCGCCTAGTCATGGTGATCATTTCCATACTTTACATCACTATGCTCTGACGCAGCATATAGCACAACTGCATGTGCATGCATGCATGTATGTCTGCTAGGCTGTTGGTACTTTGCTTTACTTCAATTTTGCCTTGTTCGATTCAGTCACAGGTACATTGTGTGTGAACCTATGTCAGTGAACGTCTGTGTGCATATGTGCGTGCGTGCGTGCGTGCGTGCATGCGTGCGTGCGTGCGTGCAAGCGTGCGTGCATGCGAGCATGCGAGCATGCGTGCATGCTTGCGTGCGTTGAATTACAGAAACCCCTTCATCTTTCGAAAAAACACTGTATTAAGGAAAATTTTGCAGGGGCCTGCAAAAAAAGGAGAATATGTGACACTCTATTGTTGAAGTCCAGTTTGAAAAGAAGTGGTATTAAGGCATATACCCCCACTGATTTCTAGCCACTTCCGCATTGGAGCTGATCAACTCCACTTTGAACAAACCATGTATAAAATCCGAACCAAGCACAGCAACAAGTCACATATTCGGCGATTTTTGTGCGAGTCATCTCACTCAGCCAAGCCAAAACGCCGCAAACGTCCATCAACTCATATCTCATCTCTCTCAGACGTTGTCATTGCCCATTTCCATGGACCCGACACAGCAAAAGTACCTGCAGAATTAATTGGTCCCCTGCTAAAATTTTTGCAATGGTGGTTGTTGATGATGCACAGTTGGTGATGTCGATGTGTGGTCGAGAGGCACATATACATACTACAATCCTGCTCCATTACCTTCTGGTATTCCACCCAATGTTGAACTGTTCGTATAACATTTGTGTAGTGCCCTAATGCTTGCATGAGTGCTGCGTGCGTGCGTGCGTGCGTGCGTACATGCGTGCGTGCGTGCGTGTGTCCGTGCACGCGTACGTGCGTGCGTGTGCATGTGTGCGTGCGCACGCAAGTGCGTGCGTGCATGCGTACGTGCGTGAGCATGGGATTCCATGAGGCATGTGCTAATTTCAATGTATGTAAATGTCAGTCAGTTCCAGTTGCCGCAATTTTCGCTGCACATTTCCTTCCATTGCAAGCGAACACAAAAATCGCCGAATATGTGACTTGTTGCTGTGCTTGGTTCGGATTTTATACATGGTTTGTTCAAAGTGGAGTTGATCAGCTCCAATGCGGAAGTGGCTAGAAATCAGTGGGGGTGTATGCCTTAATACCACTTCTTTTCAAACTGGACTTCAACAATAGAGTGTCACATATTCTCCTTTTTTTGCAGGCCCCTGCAAAATTTTCCTTAATTTTATTTAAACCCGCTCCCTGTGTTCCTGAAATGTCCATCTCGACTCGACCAGCTTTGTTGGCGATTTGTCTGCCGTTTTCGTTGCCTTAACCAGGTGGGGAAAAGCGTAAAAGATCTGTGTACAGTATGGGCAAGAGCTCCTTCCTCTCAGTTGTGGGCTGCCCCCCCCCCCATCTCAAGAGAGAAAAGAAAGAAAAAGCGGACGTACAACACCGGGGGTTCCCAGGCCGTCTCCGATCAAAGTACTAACCCGGCCCGACAGTGCTTGACTTGCCAGATCGGACGGGATGGCGTATTCTCACCGTGGTATGGTCGTACGCACTGCACTCTCTCTACTGGACGCTTTTCTCTGTCGCGGCCTTTCTCGGTGAGAAGACGCGCCAAAAGATCTGTGTAGAGTATGGGCAAGAGCTCCTTCCTCTCAGTTGTGGGCCAGTGGCGTAGCCAAGGGGGGGAAGGGGGGGAAGCTTTCCCCCCCGAAATTCTCCGAAGCTAAAATTTTTTAGCCCTTCCAGCATTGACTGTGCCGCTTGGCACACTTGGTCATGTCAATTCTGACATGGGGGGTGTGTCGTTTTTTTTGACCATTTTTGTTTCGGCTTTGTTTTAGAATTTCGTTTTTGTCGTGTTGCACACGTGTTTCACTAGATGAACATTTCTGAAACATGTCCAAAATACGACAAGAGGGAAATTCGTTTAAACAACGCCAAAACGTGACCATCATCTATTTAGGAAAGCTAATGCACTGTTTATGCCGTGTTTTAGGCTTGGATGTTGTCACTTATGAAATGCGTACAAAATGAGCTCATTCCTGTGCACAGCAGTATCGGTGCATGTTGTGACGTATTATTTCTCAAATTTTTCAAAAATCCGTAAACACGACCAAAACGAAAGTGGCAGTTTTTGACATGTTCAGAATTGTAACCTCGACAAAAACGAGTACTGCATATTACCCAACAACAACAAGAACGGAACTGTTTCGCACATATTGTACATACAATCACATGTAACAGCGCCTAGGACACAAACACGTGAGAAACGTGCCATTCTAGGTAGCACTTTGTTGAACAGAGTGGCACTGCGCACAACACGCAGTGCAATCTCGTCTGCACCGGAGTTGTGTGCAGTTGTCCCACATTTTTTCGGCCAATGAAGCCACAGCGATGCCGAATGGCTTTCTTTGATCTTGCGTCTATCAACTGTTCGTGACGGTGTCCTCCTTCAATTAGGCTGCGCACAGAGACCTCCTCAGTGTCCAGTGGAACGCGCAGCTGAGGCGTGCAGTTCTGAAGTGAAATGTGTTCTATTCACAGGATAGGTACGCAACATAAACGACACACCTTATTCACGAGAGCCACTTTGAACAGCTGCTCCATCAAAGTAAGTTTGAACTTTGACATGCAGTACTGTTCCTTGCCTTTCTGCGTCATCAACTGCTTCTTAATACAGAAAGAATTGAGGAAGCACAGTTCTAGAATGTGGTCGAAAAACTTTTTCGTCCACTTCATACGACGCGTCGGTCGTCTAATGTGATCCATAAGCTGATCCCCTTGGTCAACGTAGAACCTGCCATGAAGGTGCTGTTTTCGTCGTGGTATATTGTGTCATTAAATAAGCCATAAACCATACATGTGTTGGCTGTAAAACTTGTACACCAGTGGCTGAGTCACGCACTCCAGATCAAATTTTTTGCTGCCCTTCTCAACACATTTGCGTTTGCACTCGCCAATCGCATTCGTCACATGCGGCAGAGTGCTGAGCATAACACAGGGCTTGCTGTCAAACCAATTCGTGATAGTCAGATTTGCTTGATTAGCAAAGGCAAAAACACTGTCTCCTTTTTTGAAATTTGCCTTTTTGCACTGGAAAATGCGTCAAGATTAGTATACTTCTGCGTTGGAAACGCGTCATAATTGGAGCAAAAACCTGTGATTTTTTGGTGACGAGCAGGCTTTGAGGCAGGAAGGAACGTGCCTTCCTCAACGTCCCGACTGCGTCAGTACGCCTCGCCTGCAGGGCCACAAATGTCATGACATCGGAGTAGTAATTGTCGACGAAGAGCTGTAATTCAATTCTGAAGTTGCTTGTGTGCAATGTGCCACTATAAATAAACTGACTATAAACTGCACATTAGCAACACAAAGCAAAACTGTGCAGAACAGCAAAACAGCGTACTGTGCGGCCCTGGTCGCCATAGGAGAAGTTTTCTCCAAGATTTGGGTCTTGCAACTCCTCTCCAAAAATAAGCTCCCAAACCTTTGCAAAAATTTTGCCTTTACAGTCAGTTCTCATGGGGCGGACGTTGTGCATGATCGACCTAGTAGTTGGGGAGTAGGCGCATGAAACATCATCATGCAAAACGCGACTGAAACCTGTTGACGTATCCTCCTTCACTGGACAGCTCGTACATCTTGATTCCGTACCGTTTATTTCCAGGCTTTCCAGGGTTGTGCGTGCGAAAAGGGTGCCGGCCTTTGCACGCCACAACATTTTCATCTATCGCTATGTATTCTGTTGGCACATAATTTTGGTGCGCACCGATGTTGAAAGCCTTCTCCAACGGTTCCACCTTGTAGTTTCTGGTGTAGTTTGGTGACGTTGGAAGAGACTGTCCGGTCGAAGATGCAATGTCCGGATCATAAAACCGCATGAACCGTTCGATTTGCAGAAATTTTTCGTAACTCAAAACCTTGACAAGATTCTCATTCCTCATAAACTTGTTAAACCAGTGCCACCGACGCTGTAATGAACAGAAACTGCGGTAGCAATGATGTGCAACATGCGTGCGGTTATCGTTGAAAATGTTCCACTTAAATAACAGTACAACTGAAACGAAGCTAAAACTTGCATCCACGCAGTGGCACAGAGACATCAATAGATTGGCTCCAATGTATGCCGCTGCGTCGTGGCGGTCGAAGCAGTCGACATCACTTGCCATACACTGCTTCGCATATTTATTGCTGTTGGTCAGCCACAGAGGCAGGACATACTGAGCCACAGACAAAAATATTGTCAATTCAGGAGAGTCAGTGTTGAAGAGTTTAGGCCCCGGAGGCGGACCCGTGTAGGGATTCCGTGCCTGAAATGGTTCATGAACTGAACGGGTGTGGTCGAGTGGTTCGGCGAGATTAAAACACGTCAAAAACCTTCAGTTTTGGCTGTGTGTCAGTCCAGCTGAAGCCATCACGGACGGGAGTAACACCGTCGACGTGCACTTTGTTCCGTTTCATTGCATCCGTCCACTTGTTTGGAGGTGTGGAGTAATCTAACACCACGATGGTGTCAGTTCCCACAGTGGACGCCAGACTAAGTGGTGGTTTACGATGCGTTTCACCACCTTTTGGCTGAACAGGAGCCGCTCGCTTCCTCACATTTCCTAGGCCGAAATTCAGGTGGACTGCATGTACTTAAGATGTACGCAAACTGTGCCAGTCACACACCTTTTGTTTGTCGTTCTTGACACTGTTCATCTTCTGAGCGGGTGTCACTGTCATCTGACTCATCAGATTCGTCTACATACTCATACTCGGACCCACTGGAGATGACGTTGTCCACTGATGTTAAGAACAGTTTCGGGTTAGGGTGTGAGGCTGACATTATGTAGTCTACTGCAACAGAAACACAATTTTGTGACATTACTGTGAATCAAACCATGTTTCAGGTACACTGACAAACAGCAAACAATAGTGACACGTTCCAATCGCGTTTATTCGACTGACGGAAAATGATACAGCACTACGACCGAAACGAAAAAGAGAAAACAAACAATGCATGTACGTATGCAGGAACGCATGGGGAGCACTTTTCGGGTGGGGCGTGGGGGCGGATGGAGGATAGAGAGCATCAATGGGCACTGTCGGAAGTCCTCAAACTGAGCTTTTGTCGAGTTCATTTTGTACCATGCGCCCCAGATGATTCGTAATCTGCAAAAGTAAAACACATCCGCAACTGCACAGTGCGCTGCCAATGTGCTTTGTTTTGTTTTCGTAAAGCGTACTTTCTTGCGGAGCGCGTCGCGCACAGCGTTGGACGTCAGTTGCGCCTTCGACGCGCAGAAGTCGAAGACAGTGTTGATGATTGTCTGCGCGTTGTTGCCCTTGTGTCCCGTGTACGCTTTTTGCACAAAGCGGGCAACCTTGTCCGGGCCGACCTGTTGTGGTCGCGCTCACGCATCAAGACGTTTGTTTACGACGCATTTTTGAGACACCAAAAAAAACTGTAGCATAAACGAACCCTGTCCTCCTCTCTGTCGGTGTCGTTGCCGCTCCAGTCGCCGTCTGTGAGGATGTCGACGGGTGCTGCCGAATCCGACGACACCGACAGCGCGCCTTCCATCACTGGCGGAGGTGTTGACTTCGGCTCGCCATCACCGCCGTCTTCTTCGTCTTTTTCTACGTGACGCGACGGCGAACTGTTTCTCGGCTGCGGTGGAGGCGTTTCCGGCCTGGCTGTGCCTTTCGCAGGCCGTGCGGTTTCCATCGCGTTTCCGCGAGCACGCTTCTTCGGAGCCGCCAGCTTTGCAGGCGCAGCATCGTCGGCATCATCGGCATCGTCATCGTCCTCGTCACTGGATTTCGAAATGAACGCCCGCTTGCGGTCTCGCTTCTGCCGCTGCGCGACGCCACGCAGCGGCTTGCTCTTTCCCGTCTCGGTCTTCTTGCTGTACATTGACGTGGACAGCAACACGCTGGCATCACAACAGGCGCGTTGGACAAGTGCATTTACCTCTTACGTCCCTTGCCAGTGGGCAAGGAGCCGACGGAGTCCAGGAGGTGCGACAACAGCTCCCGGTTCGATTCGACCAATCTACACACAATGGTGCGCTCTTTTTCAAGCATAAACTAAACACGACTAAAAGTCGTGTTTAGTTGCGTGCAGAGCATGAAACGCGACTAAAACACATACGAAGGACATTAACAAACCGTTCTCTCTCGGCCACAGCAGACAGAGGCGATGGCGCAATCTCGTCCTTGTCTGCAAGCGCAGCTGCAGTTGCGCTGCTGTTGCCGTCCTCGTTGCTGCTGCTCATCAGCAATTTTCGAGAGCGCCTTCCTGCGGTCGACTTCTTCTTGAGCGGCGAAGTCGCTGACGTACGCGCCAATTTGCGCGAAGAAGAGGTCTTGCGCGGAGAGGAGGCGACTTTCCCGACTCGCTGCCCCTTCTTCTGCCGCCCTGTAAACGCACAGTTCCGTCAAGGTTCTGCTCCATTTGTGGCGCGTTTTAACATTCTCATTGTTACGTTTCTTGTCGTTCTCCGTTGTTGGTGGTGCGTCTGTCTCCTGCTCTTCGACGTGTGCCTGGCTCTCAGCAGCCTTGAGCAAGGCCTTACGCTTGCGGGACATCCTGATGCCGTCGCGATTCCACTGCATGCACGCCCTGCTGGTCAAGTTGAGTCCTGCCACGCGCGCAGTTTTCAATGAATTTGCTTCGAACAAATCGTAGTACCTGCGTCGTTGTAGTTATCCAGGTTCAACGACTTTAGACCCATCGCCCTTCCTTTCACGTGCATGTACGACGGGTCGCGCTCGTCGTGCTCCGACAGTCGCTTCTCTGTGTGCTCCAATTGGTGCAGCGACCTCAGCACGCGCAACATGACAGCCGTGGCCGAGTCCTAAATGGACTAGCATTACTGCAACACAAACGCAACATAAACAGACAGTCGGAACATCGCCATAAACGCAACATGGACAGACAAAGCAACGTCAACATAAACTTGCCTCAGAGTATTTGGCTTTGTTGAACAGGTCGACTTGCTTGATCGCAGCTGTCAGTGCCTGCTTGAGCAGATTTGGTTGGCGGAACAGCAACTCCTTCGCCGAAAACGGAACAAGTTTCGCTCCGTGCGAGACGCCCAACGTTTTGCCGTGCCCAGCGCCGCAATCGGTGTCGTAGTACGCGTCCTTGTCGACTGCGAAGAAGAACACCACACATTAGTACCAACAGACAATTGAGATGGACACAATGCAAACAACAAGGGCAAACCTCCGAGCATAGACCACGTCATGCGAGCGACGTCTCGCACCCACGCGCACAGCGTCAGGATGCGGAAGGCAGCCAAGCTTATGGGCGACTGGAAGTTGTTGGCCAGCTCAAAACCGGGAGGCTTCCCTGCCGCCAACCACCTCTTGTACCTGCAACGCATCGAAAACTGTACACAATGGTGCATGTCGTACAGCCCAAAAACGAACCGAGCCGCCTGCACCGCGAAATTGGCTGAGCAGACGCGCAACCAGTTCTGCGGAATCGTGGTCTCTGACATCGACTCCACGATCGAGCAGAGGCGCTCCCTATTGGTCGTCTTCGAGTAGCCCCAGCCGGTTGACGGGTGCAGCCTGAGGTTGAGCTGTTCGACCATTGCATCTCCGCTTTTGACTAAACCTCAGCTTAATTGTAACTGGACAGGCTGCGATTCACTTGAAACGAACTCGTCTTCAACTCGACGTGTTCTACATAGCCGTCCGGAGTCAAGGCTACGAGCGCTTTGTCCCAGAACCACGTCGGAAACGGGTCCTTAGGAGCCGCATTTGCCTCGTTCGAGATGCGGACGCCACCCAGCGTCTGACGGACATCCGAAACGATGTCGGCTTGCGGCTTGCCATCGATTAGCTGGCCGTCCATCAGAGCCTCAGCGAATTGCTTGAGAACTGCAACGAAAACACAAACATACACGAACGCGTGGACCGTTTAGCACCGTTGTTCCACACACCTTTGACGGACTGCTTCAGCTCCTTCATCTCCTTCTTGCGACGCCCCTTCACCGTCTCTTCCTTCTTCGTCGTCTCCATAACAGCAGCGGAAATTCAGAGAGAGAAATTAAAACACGCTGAACAACGGAAACGAATCATGAACACGCGCAGAATGGAACATTGCCAGATAATCAGCAAACAGGCGCCTCCCTCCATCTCCAAAAATTTACTTTTCGCACGACGCACGACGCAATACATTGTCAAGCAGCGCAAAAACGATTGAACACGCAATGGCAACCCAGAGACTTCTCAACATCTCGCTAACTCTATGATCCGAAAAAACAAATCCCAAAAAGGTGACTAACTTGACTCATTCGCTCTTACTCAAAAATCCGACCAAAACGCGACAAAAATCCGACCAAAACGCGACCAATCCGACCAAAAAGCGACCAAAATCCGACCAAAACGCGAAAAAAAGTCGACAAGAAAAGGAAATATTTAGTGGAGGGCGAGGGCCGGGCAGCGGAAGCGTTCCTTCTTCGTCAGCAGCTTGTTGCACGCCAGCTTCGCCACGTCCAGCATCGCTGCCTGAAGTCCCAACTTCTAGATGGGTTCAGTAGTGGTTGCATGTTGCACCTTGCTGAGCGCCTGCATCGGGTTGAAGATCTGCAGCGCGCGCATCATCACAAAGCGCAGTGGCATGGGCCAGGCGGGCTGCGTCAGAAACTGCCGGGCCGACATGTCGTCCGTGTGGCCGTCGAGGATCGTCTTGAAGTGGTCCAACTTGTCTTAAATGAAGCATTGACAAAACGGTCATGAAACGGTGAGCACAACTGACTGACTGGGAATGGGCTTGCTCGTGGAGTCGTCGCAGAGCTGCAGCTCTTCCAGCGGCACTGGCGACTCGGCGAAAGCAACGTCCATCGCCGCGTTCACGTAGCCGAACATGCGCGCGTGCTCGCTGTCGAAGATGACCGCCCCGGGCCCCACACCGGCTTTGCAAACTGCACAACAGAAGGGTGGGTGTTCAGTGCAGTTCGTGGTGTGTTTCATGAACCGCAAAAGACAACGCACGCTCGGGCACGCCCCACTCCTCATTCGTGGCCACGCACTTCTCAGCGCTTCGGAACGCCCTTCCAGCGGCCGACAACATGGCGGCCTCTTCCATCGGCTGGAAGTGCAGCGTGGCTCGCGGGCGGAGCAGCGAGCGCGTCAGGCCATTCAGGTACATCACGCTCACGAAAGTGACACCTGCACGTGGCGCGGTCGTGTCGCGGTTTAGGTTATTAAGCGCGCACACGTACAAGTGATGACCGACCACACACGATGACCACACACACACGATTACGCTGCAGCAACGCACCTGACAAGTTGCTCACGTTCTCGCGCTCCACGATGAGCCAGCGCAGGTCCTCGGCCGGGTCCTCGTAGTAGTCGAGGTAGCCACAGAACACCCCCCCGTCAATCTGACCGCTGCCTTGCCACAGGGGTTCGCCCTGCATCTCGATCGCGCGCTTCTCAGAAATCTTTGAAAATCTTTGAAACAAACAAATCTCGAACAAAGCTGAAACGCAAACACGTTAGTGATGTCCCTCAGACTGTGCACTACGCAAGCGCATGCGGGTGATAAGCAAAGCATCAGTTCCATTCAGCGAGTTAGGTGCAACACTTTACTGTGCTTTACAGCATGCGGAAAGCAAAGCTAAGCAATCAAAAGCGACTTACACACAAGACGCAAACGCAACGGTAACTGCAACAAAAGCGAAAGCACACTGTTGTTTCCATTGCGCCTCACGTACGCCTCACTACCATCTCAAAACCCACTCAGTTTTGTACACACCAACGCGCAAACAACAGCGGAAACGACGCGCGGGTACAGTGCACGTTACGCACATTACACAGTTGAGAATTACGTATTGCCTTTTTTTAAAGCACCAGAAAAAAAACCAAAAAGCACCGTTTTAGCTGAGTTTCACGGGGGGGGGGGGGGGGGTATGGTCGAGCAGTCGGTTTTTTCAAAGCTCACACGAGCGCCGGGACGTTGAACCGCTGCGAGGTGCTCAAAAGCTTGTTGCACGCGAACTGAGCAATGTCGATGACAGCTGCCTGCCATTTAAAGAGTGACGTACATGTACATTTTGGCACATTACAAAGTGGACACACACGCACCGGACTGAGGAACTCCATGGGAGCGAACAGCTGCAGGGCGCGAACCATCGTGTGTCGGATGGGCAGCGGCCACGCTGCCTGCGTCAGAAAGAGCCTTGGCAGCGTCGCAGGCGTCGGTCCAGCTAGCACGTCCGAGAAGTACGCCCTCTTATCTGGAAATGTACAGCGCATAAACACAACGTAAACAGGCCACAACCAACACAGTGTTAAAACGTAAAACGGGACATGTAAAGGAAGCACTGACCAGTGACGAAGCCGCCGTTGTTGTTGCGCAGCTGCAGGTCGTGCATGGGCACTGGGGATCTGTCGCAGGCCACGTCCATAGCGGCGTCAATGTAGCCCACGAATCGCGCGTGGTGGCGGTCGAAGAACAGAGCGCCTGGACCCACGCCCGCACCGAAACCTGCACAGCGACGCAACGCAAACTCTTCTTGCACGTACGTGCGCAGGAGAATAAGACGCACCCATGCCACCAAGCGAGTCGAGTTCGCGTTCAAACTGCGCAGCGCGGCGGTAGGCGGCGGCAGCGGCGGAAAGCATGTTCGACTCGTTGACGGCTTCGAAGTGCATTCCGTGAGTAGAGGCGATGAGCCCTCGCGTGATCCCATTCATGTACGTCACCGCGGAGAAAGTGACTCCTGTGCGCGTTTCTGATGTAATACACATACACGTACAACACATCAAAAATGCAACATGGACAGTACATACCAGAGCCATTGACAACGTAGCCACTGTACATGACGGACCAGCCGATGTCGACGTGCGGTCCCTCGTCCGCGCTCAGGTAGCCGTACCACTGCTGCGCGTTTTGGACGTTGGCGACGTTCATGATGGTTCTTGCCGCGCGTCGCTGTCTGTCGCCTCAGATCGCCGCACCGTTGCCGCCGTCTTGCTTGGCTCCCGCTTTAAACTCGGCTGAAACGGACCCTTAATTATATTGGTACGTACTCTAAACGGTTTAGTGGGGGAATGCGCAAAAACAGAAAGTATGTAGTTGCACGTGTAACGGCAACATCAGCGGGAACACTTTACTACATGTGCATCGCGAAGCAAGCAAGAAGTACCTGACACGACCCTCCGTCCTTCAAAAAAAAACGCGTCATCAACAAACCAACACCAGTAGCAATGCGGTCAACAAACAAACCAAAAAGCAAAGAAAGATTACGATGTGCAGCACTAGCACGACGTGACGTTGTTACGCGTTGCTACACTACTGAAGCTGCACAGTAAGCAGACGCACTCACAAGACGAAAAAACGGCAGAGCGGTGTCGCACTGAATGGAGGGCAGCGGGCAAGCAGCAGCGGCAATCGACAGCAAGCGCGGTTGCAAGCGACAGACACCACGAATGGCCAGTGCACCCTTCCGACAAAGGCGACGTGCCAAGCCCACCGAAGCAGAAGTAATTCGTGCGTGCGTGACAGCGTCTCACACAGAGGAGCCACACAAAGAAGACAGGATCCGTGCCTCCGAACAGGGTCGCTGACGCCTCATTTGACCGCGCGGCGATTCATGCGCATGCAGAACTCTTTGACCGTCCATGCGAACTTGAGGACGGCCTCCTAAATTGCACCCGCAACTGAGTCATACATAGTAACGTTACCATGACAGAAACATGACAAAAACGACGTGTTCGGTTTTGTCTTGCACAACTGACCCTCTCGAGCTGCAGGAGGTGAAAGGCGGCGTTCGTCTGTCGCAAGATGGACGCCAAAGGCTCCACCCACGCCGTGTTGTTCAGGATGGAGGACTTGGACAGCTCCTCCTTTTTCGACTGCGAAATTTTTTTGTACATCGAATTTATGTCTGAAACGCATCTAAACCTTTAAACTGCTTGCGACAGACGGTAACGCACCAAACCAAAGGTGAAACCCACCCAAAAGCACGTCATCGTTTTTGACGAAGAAGATCCTTTTGGCGTCGATGTTGCCAATGCAGGCGTTCCACAGAACCCTCGCAAACTGCACCGCCTGCGATTGACACCATGAGGTGCAACTACATGTACCGCTTAGCACATGACACACCTTCTTGAGTTGCGTCTCACTCTGCGACTGGCCAGCCTGCAGCGCGGCCCGCGTCAGCCAGGGAGTGAAAACTGGCGGCGTGTCGTAAAACAGGACACATCTCTTCTCTCCAGAAGAGAGACGCACGAACAGCGCATTTGCCCCTACAAAACGCGTTCAGCCTACATCGGCACACGAGCGTGCCATCAGCAATGCCCCACGCACCCGTGTCATTCACGTTGTACGACAGATGCGCCCCTGAGCTCTTCACGTCCAGGTCGTCGTCGCACGTGATACCCGTGAATCCCATGAAGGCTCGGAAACCGCTGGAGTGCGGAGATGGGATCGGGTGGCGTTTCAGGTGAGTTGACGACGAGGGCGTCCTCTCCACCAAGAGCGGATCGTCAGCAGAGGACGATGTCGTTTCCACGGGGCTTGCGGGCGTTGCCGTTGTGTTTTCCGTTGTGGTCGGTTTTCGAGCCATTTCCGCAGCGGTTTCGCGAACGCCGTCCACCACTGCACCGTCAGTTGGCGTCGACTGGGCAGAGGGTCGGTCTTTGCCAGTCAACTGCATGGGCGTGTGCAGCACTGCAAGGTCATCGTTTGCGCACAATGGCATATGTGCAATAACAGATGGGGGCAAGCACACCATTGTCTTGACCGCCACTCTTGCTGCCTCCAGCCAAAAGCGCAACCTCTGTCTCTACATCATCGAATAGACGTCCGGACGCCTTCTGCAGAGCAGGACTGAAATGACGAGTCCGTTATCGTCGGAAACGCAACAGAAATGACAAGCAGTCACCCCAGTTGCACTGAAGGCAACACAGCCACTGACAGGTGCACTGGCGAGCGCGAGCTCGGGCCCACGTCTCCTTGCCCAGCCGCTGCGTCTTCTCTGACAATGGGACGGACGGCTGTCTGCTCTTCCCATCTCTCGCGATACACCCGCTCTGAAACAGAACATGTGGTAGAGCTAAGATCCATCGATGCGCAACATCGACGGAAACCGTACACGCTCTCCTCATGTAACGTAAACTTCGCTGAACCGAACCAACCGGCGCATTGAATGACTTTTTTGGCGTCGTCCGCGCCAAAGAGAGAGGTGCAGATGTTGCCAAAAGTCGTCCACTTGCTGCCGGTGATGATGCCGTGTTGGTCCGTCAGGAGCGACGTGATGGAGACTGTGACGCGCTGCAGGCCCTCCTCCACACCCTTCAGTCGGCTGTCCATGGTCTTCAACGCCTGCCCTATGAGCCGCGCATCGAACCGTCTCGCCTTGACATGCCGACTGTCGTAGTCCTGCCTGCTCTCTGAATGAGCGGTACACACTCCTGTACAAAACACAACTGAAACGAGTACCTTTACCGACTGCGACTGCAAATACCATTACTGTAAACGCGCCTTAAACAGAACTCAGTACCAGTTATCGTTGCCGCCAACATGTCCTCGGCATCGCGATGTCCATTATTCAGAGACGCGACGACTTCTTTGAAGGACATGTCTGATGCCAGGCGCTCCAGGTCGGTGTCCACACTGGCTGCCACGTCTCCCTTCTCCCCGCTGTCGTGCACCTCCTTCTTTTTCTGTAATGGCTGCGCCTCGGAAGGTGGCGCACTGGAGGTGGCACCTACATGAGTGGCCGAACTCAACACTAAACACTGTTGCGTTTTCGACGCAATTTCAACAAACCGCCTTTCTTCCTCTGCTTGCCGCCTGCGTCTGAAGCCGCCTTTTGGTTGCCCACCACCACCTTTTCTAGCCCACCATCGTTCTGCCCAGCCGTGTGCTGCTGCTTCGGCTCGACCGGTGCCGCCTTACTGGACATTTTGGCGACCCTTAAACAGTGCCTCAGTGACACACATTAACAACTGCACCCAAAGTATGGCAACATACGGTGCCTTCTCCTCGTCTTCCACTACTGGCAGCAGCTTCCGCTTCGTCCGACGCCCGCCAGCGCCAGCAGTGCTAGTAGAGATGGCCGTTCTCACCTCTTTTCGCGGCGTCCTGAAGTGAACAAAAAAATACAAGTACAAAACTGTACTTAAATGTACAGGATACAATGTTCTATAAACACGACATAATCGTGACCAAAACACAGTCACACCATTCTATAAAGCACAGCAAAACCTTACGTTCGGGTACAAATGGTGCGGCCGGAGCGGTCGAAGACCTCGACGACGTCATCAACATCGACCCACGCAACCGACCGGGGCACTAGAGTCGACAATCGGTCGTCATCGTCCGTCGCGCTTGCTCCCAGGACCCCTTAATTTAGTTAGCGTGTAGTAGTAACAATGGTGACTTAATACGTCATAAACGTGTAGTACAAAACTCGTCATGAACTGCCAAAAAACGAACCCTCAATGCCGTCAGCCAGGACTGTCACCAAGTGAAGCCCGGACCTCGTCCGAATCGACGTCCCTGACATGCGCTTGTGGCCAAGAGCGGCACGCAAACCAGCGACCCTAGTAGACCGAGACCGCGGCTCACGCTGCTCCTTTCCAAGCGAACCGTACACTTGCTGTGGCGAGAACCACCACTGAAACAGAGCCACCACTTAAACTTGGGCAGAACATATGAAACTAGACATAAACTGCTTGCCATTTTGCCCTGCATCTTAACGCCGTACAGCAGAACGCGCGCCCCTTTCACTTGTGCTTTAAACTGAGCAAGAAAGGCGCCTTTCGTTTTGCATCCGAGCCCAGTGCCCTCCCAGTCGCTGGCGAAATCCCAAACGAAGACGCTCTCACCAAACCGTGGTGCCGACCACTGTGCACGTGCGGCTTTCTCTGCCAGCTCCTGCAAAGGGATGACCAACCCAAACCACATGAATCACGTATGCAACGCGTCCAAACAAAAAAGAATGAAACAAATCAAAACAGCAACATTATTTACACTCACATTGAGCAACGCCTGCCTCAATTCACTGCTGTCTGTGACAAGTTCTGCCGGCACGTCCAGCTCTTCTTCTGTGGGCTTCTTCAATTTGTGGTGCAGCAAGATTTCGCCTTGAACGGCACCATCTCCAAACACGGCCCATCCATCTATAAGTCTCACCACTTTTTCCTTAATAACATAAAAACGCGACGAAACTTCGACGTCACCGGTGGTGTCGATTTCGAGATGATCCTCCTCGCCCAAATCAAGGCCGTCGTCGTCGGAGGAGGAGGCACCGTGCCCGTGCGTCGCGTTCTGGTCTTGTTTGTCCAAGACGGGGAACGTGGCTCTTCCGCTGATGTCGAACTCGACGTTCACCCCGTCATATCTCTCCACAGTCGCCAAAACATCGTCAATTACATCCCTCGACACATTCCCTGCAACGTCCTACATGCATTAATACACGTATGCATGCATTCATAGGAAAGGATGCATAAATTCGCGCATGCATTCATACATGCATGCATGCGCGCATGCATGCAAACTTTTGAATTCAAACGAAAAATCGGAATAATAAAAAAAAAGGCACCTTCTTCCTCCATTCCATCGCTGTCAACCGCATCCATAGCCGCTGAAGGTAAATACACCACTTGACAGCAAATTCCAACGGGTAATAAGACGAAAAACAAAACAAAATGTTGAGAAAAAAATTCACTCAAAAGGCGCCAAAGTAACTAATGCAACCTTCCGTCCAAATCTAAACAACAACTTCACAAATTTTTCATACTGTAAGTTGGATGTTCGAATTATAATTGCATCTTACATGTTGCGTATGTAAACTAAACTTAGTTCGCAAACTTACATTACAAAGTTAGAAACGTGAAACACACTCACAAACGCGCAATTTATGGCACAGATATAATGGCGTTTAGGAACTTCAGTACTTGTGGTAGTGCTGGTGCAGTTTACGTTTTAGTTATTATGACGTGTACCGTTTCAGCAGGTCGAAGTTTGTGGGTCGTTTCATGATTCCCTCATGTTAGTCGCGTTGCAGATGTAGTTTTTTCCTGAATAAGAAACTCGTATAAAACAGCACAACGCGGCAGTAAAATTTCATGTGTCGTTTCGGATGTCGCATGGTCACTTTTTTTTTGAGGCTAAAACGACACATGTCCAAAAAAAACTCGTCAAAACAGCGATGTCAAAATTGACCAGCCCTCGGTCAAAAATGACCAGACCCCTGGTCAATGCTGGAAGGGTTAACTTGGTACCCTCTGTTGCAAAAGTGCCAATCTGGGCATTTTTCTCAATTTCAATGCAAATAATGATAAAAACGACACTAAAGAGCCAAATTTTCGCCTGCGGCGCATTGTTTTGCATTAAAAACCGTGAAAGTTCGTCGTTACCCTACTCTAAAAAATTTGCCTGCGGCGCTATTTTTAGCGCGGAAATCGACCGTTTTGACAACATTGCTAACGTTTTGGTGTGAATGTAGTCAGACAAACGAGCGCAAAGCGTCTAAACAGATTGGATGAGAGAGTGTCTAAAGCTTCCCCAGCCGAAATGGCACAATGTTCAAAAAATTCGACAGGGTCCCCCCTGTTGCAAAATTGAGAATTTGGCCGAAATTGGACTCCCCCCCCCCCACCGAAATCAAGTCCTGGCTACGCCACTGTTGTGGGCCCATCTCAAGAGACAAGAGAAAAAAAGCGTACGAGATCGGAGATTCCCAGGACGGCCGACATCGCGCACACGCAGGGAGCTTCAGAAATGTACATTTTCACTGCTTGACGTTTATGAATGAATCAAAAATTCTTCGAAACTTTTTGTACAGCCACAGCTTAGATTAAGTACGTGGCGTTTCAATATTGGCCCTCTCCATTCAATAGAGCACCGTATGGTGACGATATTACCGTAATAAACATCAGTGTCACTGTCTGGGCGCTATCAGAGAAACTGCTGTGCCTACAGGGGAGGTTAGTTAGTCTGATTGCCCCTACACTGCTTTTGCGCAGCGCTTTCACCTGCGATCGACAACTCCTTTAATCAACACTTCATCATCGAGCAGGTGTCTTGACTTTTCATCAGTCGATTCAGGTCTCTTTGTGCGAGGGTTTTCAATAAAATCAACCGCATTTTACTTCGGCTCTCTGGGGGTTGCAGACAGCTCGTTGTACAGGCAGTTTTGCGTTGTGGAAGGGACTCCAGGCCAGCCATGCCGCTGCGCGCTCGCCATTGGATCTGGCTGGCGTCGTCGCCGCTGATCCTCCTCTACGGTCTGGTGACGACCGTGCTCGTGGTCAACGTCCGCGACAGGGAGAACTTCGGCAGCTTCGTCTACCGCCTCATGGCGCTGCTGGGCTGCTTCGATCTCGCCGTGCTCGTGCACGCCGCCTGGTACCAGTCGCTCAGGTCGGAGAGACGACTGCACTGACGTTGTTGTTGTTGTTGTTGTTGATGTTGTTGTTGTTGGATTTGAGGCAACGTTAGGAGGCCGTCAGTGGCCCAGCATGCACCCATCTCCATGACGCCTTCCCGTCTAGAGCCGCATACTCAGACGAAGACATTCGGAAGGACGCCATCTGTGATCTGGGGCAGCGACGGCACGAGGAAATCTATTGAGAGGGAAGTCCTCGATCTGGTGGACCCATCGAGAATAGAGCGAGTGCGCTGTCGATTCCGCAGCCGAGTCGTCCGGAAGCAACAATGCCATCTAATCGTGCCCTTCCTACGGCTTACACTGATTAGCTAGTCTGTGCAGCGTGTACTGGCGTTTCTTGTCGCCTACTCGCACTCGCTTGAGATGCCTGCATACATTGAGTACTGCAACCGTTAGCGATTGCTAGAATGGCGAATGCGGGACGGCAACGCGCATATGCGGCAATCTGAGCAACTGTCCAGTCTGTATGGTTGTGATTGCAGCGTCGCATTGGGCTACCCCGTCTTTGGGGACGCCTTTGCGCATGGCATGGTGCTCGTGTCGATGACGGCGTCCACCTACACGAACATCATCCAGGCCGTCATCGGTCTCAATCGAATGACCGCCGTCATCTGCTTCAGCCGCTACTTTCAGCTCTGGAACACCGTCACGGAAGTGGCTACGGTGGTGAGTCGATTTTGCTCCCAATATGTGCGTAGGCATCCGAAAAAAGTCAAGGTTTTGGACCTTACATTGGTATTTGCTTTGTTTGCACTATTTTCAACACACAATAGTGAGTTGCGATAGAACCACAGTGCCGAAGGCGAATATTTTGCGCTTTTGAGTGCCTTAATCCACGGAAAACGTAAAAATCTGCCCACTTTGCCCATGTGGTCGTCCTTCTTTCCTTCTTCTCCCCCTGAGCTCTCCCCCTCCCTCCCTCCCAAATCTGAGCTGACAGGAGGGGGAGACCCCCCTCTCCTCCCTTCTGGATCCGCTAGTCCGGTAGTCCGTACAAGACTCCAATCCAATCTCTCCACGGAGATAAAGGCCAGCACCATCGCCCCGTCTATATGTACTTCAGACGGCGCTGCTCTCGCTGGGCGCGTTCATCTCGTACCTCTACTGGCTGAGCTATCGCTTCGTGGTCGTCGTCGACGCCGCGAGCGCCGCCTTTCTCAGTCTCAACGTGACGACGCTGCACACGCGCGTCGACTACGCCCTCTCCACGCACGCGCTGCTCACCATCGTCTGCGGACTCCTAGTCACCGCCGCCTACGCCGCCGCTGTGGCGCAGCTCAAGAGACTCAGGTGGCCGTTCAGCAAAGACGGCGAATTCATCGAGCGGCACGAACAATCCCAAACGCGAAAGGACGACGAACACTTTGTGAACCGTTGGAGAAGGGCGCCGCATAACGCAGGCGTTGGAGCGCGCGAAAGCATAGATTCCGGTGTTGCAGTCCAGAATCCCACCTCCTTGTTTCCCTCGCCCCCCCCCCAGGCCAATACCACCGCCTTCCACGTGAAAGTCTCCATGTCTGAGTTATCACGGTAATTGGATTACGCAAAAGTTTCTTATTGAATTGCACGTTGTGATAAGGATCTCATGCAACAAAAACAACGTGTGTAACACTAGCCACACTGTGACACAGAGCCAGCTGCACTACTGGTCCTGTAGCTGGGGTGCGCACTGCATATGCGCTCGATGGTGCACTTTTCGATTGTGCGTGTGCGTAGAGCATACTAAAAAGAGCGTCGACACAGCGTTTCTTCAGCGTCGAGGCGGAGCAGAGCGAGCAGGAGCGCGCCCTGACGCTTGTCGGTCTGGCGGGCGCGCTGTCCTTCCTCGCCGTCACCTGCATGGAGATCGTCGTGCACGCCATGCAGGCCTACGGCGACGCTGCGACCACGGCGACAGTCGAGTCCCGCTCGCAGTCGTGTAGCCGGCTGTTCGACAACCGTTTTGTTCAGACTGTCAGAGTACATACCCTTCTGGTCGGGGGGGGGGGCGGGGAGTCGTTGTTGTTGGATTTGGGGCAACTTTATGAGGCCGTCAATGGCCCGGATGTGTAGCATACCCATCTCCATGACGTTTTCCCGTCTCGAGCTGCATACGGTAAATCCTCCAATAGTGCCCCGGGCACTATTATTTCAACCTCTCCTTACTCGGGGGGACTATTGGGGGGTTCTATTGGAGGATTTACGCTAATTAGCCAAAGACACCCCGAAGAACGCCATTTGCAATCTAGGGCAGCGATGGCACGAGAAATCCATCGAAAGTGAAGTCGTCGATCTAGTGTAGTGGCTCCATCAAGAATCGAACCCAGAACCGTGCGCGCACGAGGCCCATTCCCTACCACTAGAACACGCTGCCCCTCGTTGGGGGGGGGGGGGGAGGGCTATAAATATAATGGAAAAGTTCGACTGTCGCCAAGGCGCTGAGCCTCTGCATGGTGTGGTACTACGCGTCGAATCCCGTTCTCTACTTGGCGCTGGATGGCAATCTCAGAAGGAAGGTCCAGCAAGTGCTGCGCATGGGATCGGCCCTAGAGGTTCGACCGTTCGCGAGCTGACCACTGATCAACTCTTTCAGATAGTCGGCTTTGCGTCAAGACGCGCCGTTTCATACCTAGGTACACACGGCATGTAGGCAGTTTTGTCTGCAGTGTTCCACACTACCGGTGGACTAGCCGACCGCAAATCCGACACTGCATTCTCCTCATTTGCCGGGAGCCAGTCCACATGGGTTATGGGTACCTATCTCGAATTTTTGGTTCGTTCTCTCAGTGTGACAGTCGGTTGGTCGTGTCCCACATCGCCTTACACTAAGGCCTAGGTCTAAGCAGCAACCAGCCGTCTCCAACACCTTATTGTGAACACAAATATGAGCGTTCCTTCAGCCGTCACAGCGCGCTACGTGCTAGAATATAGACTGCTGGCTGCCTGACCATAGATCGCTCTGTTTATGAAGGTGTTGACGCAGCGTGCGCACGACAGTCTGCCTGAAATGGGCTGGTGCATGTCTGTTGGACCCTCTTCAAATGTCGCGTCAGAAGCACGATTTTAGTGCGACATGTAGTTGTTGAGATGTTGTTGTTGAGAGTGGGTGTGATGTTGTGCGGCAGCGCAGAGCACACTGGTAAAAGCGGAAACGCTCAACCAGCTGGGCCAGGTGCGTCCTTTCGGGGAGTGGGTGAAAGCCCCAACCGCTTTTTTATAATCTTCTCTGGGGCCGGCCCTGACGAAGCTGCAGACGAGTCGGCAGGCGACGCAGAGCCTGAGAGTGTCCGCGCTTGGCGCTATATTCTCTCAATTTAGTGAGACTTGTCGACAAATGTTAGCATCTAGCAACTTTACCTGCCTTTGAATTCAACCGAGAACTGCCGTGGTCAATTGTACTCAATTTTTCAGAAGGTTGTCCTTGTCCGGACTCCTTTGCACCCGGTTTAGCGCAAATCTCGTCCCCGGAGGCACTATTGGAGGATTTACGGTACACCATCTTCTCTAAACTTCGCTCTATTTTAAATAAAACATATAATTTTACTTAAAAAAATTACCTTCGTTTCTGTTGTAAAGTCAGAAATCTAAAATAAAATATTCCCATCCCTAGTTGTCGTACACAGCTGCCTAAGGCAAAGCTTAATCCTAAGCTCTAGGCCTAAGGCTGTTGCAGCTAGCCTAAGGTTATTAGTCACTGTATTGTCTAATGTATCGCCGGAATAACAAAAAAATGACGGCGTAATTAGCTGAAAGCAACCATACCGTAGCGGTACCGTATCGTTCGAGTCTTTTTTGGCTCAGTTAGGGGGGTCAGAATGTTCAAATAGGTCAGAAGATTGTGTTAGCGGCTAAAGCAAGGTCTTAACGCTAAGCTTAGGAAATGCCAAAACTTGGGCATAAGGCCTAGGGAAAACCAAATAACCATGAACTAGAGAAGAAGCCAAGCGAGCTAAGTGTAAAACGTCGTCTCGGCACAGTCAAGGTCTGTTCGGGGTTCAACTCGAACGATTGACGTCACGAAGTTATTAATGACATTGGCATAGAAATGAACGCCCTGATTGCTTAGGTGTGAGCCAGGCGGATGGCAGGCCTTTCCTCGCTGGTGAAGAACGCCGTTCTGGTACAACAGTGATAATGCTCGCGCTCCGACCTTTTTCCAATGTCGGACACGCCTTCACAATGCTGGGATTGCGCCAAATAGAAAGTTGAAAGTAATTATGGATAACAGGTGCTGTTTGCACAAGCAAGCATGCCTGTACGCCTATGCAATAATAACCTTCTGACACGTCTGACCCTATTTATCAGTTTGGGCTTTCTGTACCCTTTAGGGAAAATCTGCGCGTCACTTGGAAAAAGAAAGCGTTTTCGTTGTTTTCGTTTTCTTTTTGTCTTTTTTTTCTCATTTTGTCGAGAGAGATGTCTGCCGAGCCAGCGGTGGCCGCGGAGGCGGCGTCGGAAGCCAAGGTTGTTTTTTTTTCTAGTCAAATATCTATTTCTTTTAATTTTAGTTTTTGTATTTTTAGGACGATTTGGTCGTGATGGAAGAAGTGGTCGAGGGGGAAAGGCGAAGCGTCGAGGTCGAAAGAGCGCGCACGCTGCTGCTCAAGGGACTGCCCGGTTCCCTGAAAGAAGAGGCCGACGAGAGTTTGAAGGTTTAAATTTAATTAATTAGCAAAAATAAAAAAATGGTAACAACGAAGGGTAACAATGAAGGGTAACAAACAAAACGCAATCGCCGTTTGTGCTGTGCAGTGTGGCTATGTAGCTATTTTTGTGAGGCATTCAACCGAGTTTTCGCAACGATTTTAGAGCAAATTGAAATGGGGTCCAATTCAAATTTAATAGACCGAATCGTTTCCAATAATTTTGCCCTCAATTTTTCATACGCACGAACCACTCAGCACCATCCATGTTTTCTAGTCGCATTTTGTCCAGCCAAAACTATCCATTTGAATAAAGACCATGATTCGCTGGTTTTTTCTTTAAATTAATTGTGAGAAAAACGTATTAGGACGTCGTCACGGAGATTTTTGAGAACGCGCTGGGCATTTCAACGCACGATTGGGTGGAGGCCATTCAGCGCCTACCCTCTTCCGAAGCAGAATCAACAGAGGTAATTATCTTCTCAGAAGAAAATATTTCAATTCCTCCATTCCATGATGCAAGCAATGGTGTTCAGTATACGTGTAGATTGGGGAGGGTGAACCCCCCCCCCCCCCCACCCCCTCCCCGGCTCCCCCCCCCCTGAGGCCACGCATTTGTTGTGCATTTGTCGCTAGAGGGTCTGTTTGCTTACCCAAAAAAATTTCGCAATTGTGGAAGCAGCGCCATGGGAATTTTTCTAAGAAATATTTCCATGGATGGGGCTGCCTGCTCTCCTGTAACCCATTCTAAATTTCACCGAGGTGTGGGGGGGGGGCAGCAGGCCCATAGCGCCCCCGACCTTTGTCATGCCCTAGGTTATGTTACACCGAGAGAGAAAGTATTGTGACGTGTGTACAATTGTAGTTGGGGAATTTGACTTGTTCTTTGTAGTAGACATGCCATCACACGTGGACAACTGACTATCGATGTGCAACTATGGTCCAAGTGAACTGTGTGTGGCCAGACCGATCTTTGTGACACTGTCGCACACATCTGTAACTGGTTGCTACCTTCCCCTCTCAAAACTCGACCTCCCCCCCCCCCCCACCACTCAGTACCCACTCATTTGGGTGTTTGTAGTTCAGATGTGTGACGCGTCAGTGTCATTGACTACCGCCCACTGTGCACATTGCTCCCAGAATCGCGCATTTCTCGTTGCTGTATAGGGTGACGCGTGGAATGTGATTACAATCTGCTGACACTCTGATCAAGTAGCAATAGGAAGTCCTAGACGATTTTCAAGGACGACTTGTTTTCCTGGACTGTTTTTTTTTGCAGGATGGTCATGTAGAAGCATTGGTGACCTTTCGCTCTCGCATCCACAAGCATCGGGTGTTCACACAGAAGGAGAAGTTTGAGAAACCGATTGAAGTTGCCCAGCTTCTTGCTGCGGACATGGAGCTCTACAATCTCATTGGTTAGTCGAAATTTTAGTTTTGTGAGTCCTGTTTAGTTGAAACTGCACTTGTAAATCCATGCAGAGGCCAAGAAGCTGAACCAAGATGAACAGTCCAATGGGGCGCCAGTGCCAGAGCAAGACAAGCCTGGAGACAAGAAAAAGGCCCAGCCAATCCCTGTGGTCAATCAGAGCCCCTCCAACAAGTCGCAGGTGTCCAGCAGCTCTGGCAAGTCCAACCAGCCTTTGTACAAAGGCCTGCCTAAGAAGATGGCAGACCCCAACTTTGTCATCGACTGGGATGGAGCTCCAGAGTTTCAGTGGAGGGGTAGTTTGTTTCTGCCGAGTGAGCAGTGTGCATTGATTCCAGTTCGTGCCTCTTCAGTTCCTGAAAGTGCAGAGGAGGCCAGCAGACTGGTGATTGAGAACATCAGCTATGGTGACATTGACTCTGCCTGGCTGTACCAATCCGTGTCCAGAGCCAAACGAGTTGAGTTCACCTTCAACAACAGCACGAACCCCTCTCGTGGTGAATTCGAGCACTGCAACCTCAGAAAAGGGTAAGTTGCCTACCGTGTTGATTTGCAAACAACTGTTTATAACTGGTCAACTTCTAGGCGACTTGTTCTGCACTATGCTTCTGATAGCACTGCAATGGCCCAAGCAGTGAATGGCCTGATCTGTGTCAGGACCAGACCCAACAAAAGGATCAAGATTTTCTTGCCTCAGAGTTTGTTTACATTACTTTGGCCCCTTTTGATGCAGAAAAATGTATGTATTTTTTGCACACAAGCTCTCAATGGGTTTTGAATTAGACATGTGAGCTGAACTCCAGAATTTTTAGTTAACCAATCAAAATTGTTTGGTACAACTCATGAAATTAGTAAGGCTTTGGATGCCTCATAGCCTGAGTTGAAGAGAATGTGCACAGATGAAGCCTACAGTGGTGATGAGAATTGGGGGGGGGGAGTGAATGACCCTTCAAGAGCAGAGGGGAGGGAGGAGTTTTAGGATTGAAGTGTGAGGGGTTGTGGTTTTTTTTCAGTTCAGGTTAATATATAGTATTTTTGGGCTGGTGATTGGGTTTTCTTTAATTTAAGCAGTTTGGGTATCTATATGTTTGAAAAACCATGGATACCTCTGTTACTGCACAGCATGAGAATGTTTGAAAGGACCCAAACTGAGTGAATCCAAATGATTGTAATAATTGTTTGGGTTTCTCAGTTTTGGTCAAACTGAAATATGTAGTACAGCTGTAGCTATGCTGAGCTGTGACTTATGAATCTTTTTCTATTTCCTGATGCAGACCACTGTCACTTGACATGTTGTGAGTGCAAGATCCTGAAGTTCAAGATGCAAATGATTATGAATCTTAAAGAACTATGATGTTTTTGGGGCACACAACTATGACCTTTTTTGTTAAAAGGTCACCATAACATTGAGAAGAAGAAGCTTGTTAGCACTGGAGGGTTCATGTGCAGTGGTCATGGCATGATGAAGGAGCTGCATGACAATGGAGCCATGTGTTGATTAGAGCTAAGTGGCAGTGGAAGCCATGCAGCCCATGTACAGGCAGCCATGCAGCCCATTACATCAGAAAGAACACAACTGTAAACCTGCTGCTTCATGCGACACTTCTCCATGTTTGAGACTGCAGTGAGTGTGTGCATGCGTGCGTGCATGCGTGCGTGTGTGCCAGTGCGTGCATGCTGGTGCATGTGTGCTGGTGCATGTGTGTGTGTCAGTGCATGCCAGTGCATGCGTGCTGGTGTGTGCATGCGTGCATGGCAGTGCATGCATTCGTGCCAGGCCAGTGCATGCGTGTGTGATGGTGCATGGGCATGCTTGTGTGTGTGTGTGCTGGTGCGTGCGTCCCAATGAGCACTGCCTGAGGGGGCAACTGAGGGGGCCTGGGGGGGGTCAATGACTGAATTCTGGGGGGGAGGGTGTGTTACCAATACATGCTGGCTCAGCAGTTTGGATTCTCTGTCTATATGAAAATGTTTTCAATAGTAAAATGGCATGGCTCCCTTTGCTGCATGGCTCCATTGTCACATGGCTCCTTCATCTGTGGCCCCTTTGGCAGTGGCTCCTTAATCAGGGTGTACACGGCAGCGTACAACCCTAATATGTGAGCACTTCCTCAATGCGGTTTGTTGAATTTTCAGTCGCTTATAACTCTTGATTGCCTGAACGGATTGTGGCGAATGATAGCTCAAAAGAACCGCCTTCTAGACCGGAATCGAATGAGCCATCCCGCGTTTTGGTACTCGAACGCGTTAAGACAAATTGTACAAAAATGTTCCAAAAAAGTGGTGTTTTTTTCATGTTCTGCACACACTTTTAGGGTCGCCGCTCTGGAACGCTACTGTTGATTGGGACGAAACTTGGCGTGATCACGTAGTATATGATGGCAATTTTGTGCCCCTAGATAAATTTATCTAGGTGCTTCGGACCTATAGTTATGGCCGATTTAGTCATTTTTCGAAACAGTCGTTTTATTTTGGCCAAAACCCGACAAGAGTAAAAGTCGATAAAAAGCCGAGTAAACCCCCAAATGTTTTTTGATTTTCGTGAACAGCTTTACAAAGTATGTCTGGGGCGCTTGCATGACATTTGAAATTCTAACCACATAATGAGATATTGGGTACCAAAGTTTCAGCAAATCCGACCAAAAAAAGTTTGTGACCTATAGGCGCTTCAACCGTTCGTGACACCGCGGTGCTGTAATGGCAAAAGTTAATCGTACGGACTTGGAATAGGTTACTTTCGACAAATGGGAGCGCTCCGATGCCCGTGTCTCTGTCAGCGCTCTTCGAAAGGCCATTTTTTAGGTGTTTTGTTCCAAAAGTTTGTTAGCTATAGACGCTTCAACCGTTCGTCGCAGAGCTGTGCTGTAATGATGAAAGTTACTCGACTGGACCTGGAATAGGTCACTTTCGACAATGGGAGCGCTCCGATTTCTATGTTTCGCAGCTCGACCCTCTTGGCGCACCCCCATTTTGGGCAAAATTTGGAACTATGATCGTGCATTATTTTTCATTTCCTGAACGAATTCTGGCGCGTGATAGCTCAAAAGAAGCGCATTCAAAGGGGGAATCGATTAAGTCATAACACGCTTCCATACGCTTGTGCATTACCGAGAAGTTTTTGGAGATGGCAGGACCCACTTTACATAACAAGCTTCTTGGTTCGTCGCCCACTCGCGCCTGCATCAATTGGACGGAAACCTCGCAGGCATCTATGCTCCACATCAAAAAATGAAATCGCCGGAGGGACTCTTGCTACATGCCAGCTATGGTTTACTGGGCACATTCTTCTTTTTACCATGTTCCCTAAATCAAGAGGTCGCTGGTTCGAATCCCAGTAACGCCTGCCTGTGCCTTTGCACATGTCCCCTTGGGAAACCCATCAGCGTTGCTTTACTGCAGTGTCTCCAGTCCATTCCACATTTTTTGTCTCTTTTCTACATAGGTTCTTTTACCAGAATTTTGGTAATTTTTTGAGCTGGGAAAAATATTTATGGACGAATGCTCGCTACAGCCCCTGATACATGAAAATGACACATCTGCACACCCGCACGCACGCACGCGCGCGCACGCACGTACGCACGTACGCACGCACGCACGCACGCACGCACGCACGCACAATGTGTACAGTGGTACACGCTTTTCATAAGCTTTATGGTGCAACACTGAGCATGCGTCCGTTCTGGTCTGCTGCTGTGGGTTTGTATGTGTGTTTTTGATTAATCTTTCTTTTACGAAAAAACACTGTATTAAGGAAAATTTTGCAGGTGGCTGCAAAAAAAGAGAATATGTGACGCTCCTTTAGGCCCAGTTTGAAAAAAACGCGGTATTAAAAGTAGCCACTTCATCAGATGATCAACTTCAGTTTGGACAAACCGTGTATAATCGAACCAAGCGCAGCAACACGTCACATATTCGGCGTTTGTTGTGTGAGCCATCACACACAGCCACAACACTACCACTATCAATCCACCCTCACAAACTCTTTCATCTCTCTGACGATGCGCATCATTCATTAGGCATCGTATGGATGCACAGGGCACACAGCCAAGGATTCTGCATAAATAATTTCGCTACCCTGCCCATCTTAAATTTTTAATATGTGGCTTGCCCTTACAGTAAGTGATATGCACCATCAATTCACGATCTTGAGTACCAAGTACATTGTATACCCTACATTCAATCTTTGATTCTCGTTCATCTTTGTTCCGCTTCTGTTAGCCTGTGCCTATGGACGGACGGAACTGCCATCTGTAGACGTCCAGTCAAGGACAAGGCCCGCTCTCGTCTCTGAGTCCAAGGAATGAAAGGCCTCGGTCCTCATGCAGCCTGGACTGCCTTTCCAGTGATCCAAGCGAGCACAACAAATGCCGAATATGTGACGTGTTGCTGCGCTTGGTTCGATTATACACGGTTTGTCCAAACTGAAGTTGATCATCTGATGAAGTGGCTACTTTTAATACCGCGTTTTTTCAAACTGGGCCTAAAGGAGCGTCACATATTCTCTTTTTTTTTGCAGCCACCTGCAAAATTT
>JASAMY010001525.1:0-47364 GCA_030248085.1 Paralinhomoeus sp. GSCO2_6
GACAAGCATTCATACGCAAAACCTATGCAGGCACGCACGCACGCTCTCCCGCATGTATGCACACACGTGTGCGCGCCCGCACGTACGCACGCTCGCACGCACGCACGCACATACAGATATACAGCAGCAGACCAGAACGCACACATGCCCCAGTGTACCAAAAAAAAGCAAATGTAGCGTGTCCGGTGGAATCCCTCAATCGCAGTAGGAGGCACGCATCATATAGAAACGCGCCAAAATCGGTTCAGATAATCAAAAGTTACAGGCGATCAAAAAATCCAAAATCCGCTCTGATACAGTGTACAGCCGGACAAAGAAGTGTGCCGCGCGTTACTTGCAACTGGTCTGACAGACATGCGAGCACGATGGCGCGATCGAAGCGTGTGAGCGTGTGTGTGCGTGCCTGCGCCTGCAGTTGTGCTATATTGCTGCGTTTTAGCATGGTGATGTAAAGTATAAAAATAATCGCTATGACTAGGCGGTCAACTTTCGTGTTTTAACCGAAATGATCCGACCTGCCCACATCGAGTTGTTTGTGAAGCAGCCCATTTGAAGGTGTGAGTGCGTGCGGTCACATCTGCAGTGCCATATTGGTTCGTCGGAGCATAGGGATGTAAAGAATCAAAATGATCTACACGCGCAGGTGGTCAACTTTTGTGTTTTAGCCGAAGTGATCCGACGTACCCACATCGAGATATAGCGGTTTTCCTGGAAGTGAAAATATTTTGGTGCGTCGGAGCGCGTTGGCACTAAGGAATGAAATGTTCCACACCAATTGGTGATCAACTTTATTATTGACCTCAAAACGATCCGAGCTAACCAAACCGAAATATCGCCATTTTATGTCATTGGTATAATGGGGAGATGTATTTTGGTGCGTCCAATGCGGTCCAATTGTTGAAACTTTTCTAAGTTAGGACCTGGCCATCAACTTTCCTCTTTATAGCGAAGCTCTGCGACGAACGGTTGGAGCGCCTATAGGGCACAAACTTTTCGGGTCCTTCAAAAAAGCATAAAATCGGCAATATCTCTGGATATACAAAGTCCAGACAAGAATCTTTTGGCACCACAAATTGTTGCCATGGGTAGACCATACGTGCAAAGTTTCATCCTGATTGCTTTCGGCGTTCGCGGGCAGTGCTCCAAAAACTGAGAGGAGAACATGAAAAAAAAAGCCGCAAAATTGGAACATTTTCGGAACTATTGACCCCTGACAGTAAAGCAAGGAAACGCGTTATGGCGCGTTCGATGCCCCAGAAGAAGGCGGTTCATTTGCGCCATAACGGGTCGAAATCCGTACAGGCAATCAAAAGTTATAGGCGATCAAAAATTCAAAAACCCGCATTGAGAAGTGGTCACATATTAGGGTTGTACGCTGACGCGTACACCCTGATTAATGTTGCAGAAGGTGTTTTATGCCTAGTAGAGTGTCAACAACAGCTAAGGCAGTAAAAGCCTTTTGAAGTGCACTTTAGTCAATTTTTTACTACTGACAGTTTTTTTTTATTGAGTCGGACTACGACTAGGTTCGGTTCGGTTCGGTTTTATTTGGCCAATCCCAACACATCCCAAGGGACGTAGACACTATCGATCGAGACGATCGAGATAGGACTATCGAGACTTGGTTAAACAGCGTCTGGAATACCTCAAATTGTGGTTATTTAGCTCATCCAGGCTGCTACTAAGTAGGGATATAAGGTTTAAACGCACCAAAACCATCGTTTTTTCCTCTTTTCTTTAGCACTTTTGAACTTTTTGGCGCCTTTGACAAAGATTTTTTAATTTAAAAAAATCCATTTTTTTGAAAAGGCTTTAATAAAAGTTTTTTCTTTATTTTGCCCAAGCCTAGCGACACCTCACTGCACCCAACAACAACACCAAACTGAAGACCGGAGGGCGGATGGGGAGGAAAAAAGAGTGACACGTGGCATGGGGAGACTGTACCAATATTTGAATACATACGTTATTCGCGCTGCAAACACACCTAACTCGCGCTATTTGCACATGGCACGAATTCAACAGCGCGTCGTAAGATGGTAACGGAATCGTAGAGCGGTCGGAAGGGCACAGGCGCGCAATATCAGGGATATTACATGCGCAGTCAATCTTTCGAAAATGCGCGCTCATACGACAAAGTGTACCATTCTTGCACCTCGCGTTGGAATGGGCTGAAATATGGCATACAAAATAGACAAGTTAAAGCTGTGCCTGTATCGTGCACAAATTTCGCTTCGTTTTGTTCAAAATTCGCAAAGTTATCAGCTTTCAAAAACTCCAGATAGATAAATGGGCCACTCTGTACACACTTGTGCATGCGAAAATTGCTTACCGATATGCGCAGCGCTAGAGGACGTTATGCGGAATATCGCAATCGCACAGTGTACTGCCAATTTAACTCGTCAGAAAATAAAAGAGTGCCTAGGAGGTACACACATACCATGCTTTTCGGGCGTCATCCAAAATTTCTTTCGCTTGAGATCCTGCGAAATAAAACGCCAAGCGCATAACTCCAGTTACTACTGTTCCCCAAGTAGGTAAATGGGTGGCACATTTATCTATCCGTAGTTACATGTAGATCGCACGAGCGTTTGTGCATGATTGACTGTGTACAAAAGAACACGCACAACGTTTCTTGAACGCGCCGCAGTGTTCTTGTCCAGTCTAAGAGGCTCCAGCTACCCAGGGCCTTCCTGGGTGTAGCTGGTGGAGCCTCTGGAGCCTCAGCTCCCCAGAGCCTTCCTGCCTTGGGGCGGAATCGAGCCGCTCTGGTGGTCTTACTCAGCTACACAAGGCGCTCTACCTACGTACGGCTCAGTATCCACTATCCAGACTGATTGCAACCCTGACGACGGTGGAGGGGGCTGGCTATCTGAATGCCCAAACCCCTTAGACAATACACGTCCTTGATGGTGAGCCCTTGAGGCCACCGAACTTCTCGGACGCAAAAGCTGGCCGGTTCTCGTTTCGGCGCCGGGCTTTGTCGCTCCTCGTCCCTCTGTACTGCATAAAACAAGGCGGACGCACACAGTGGCGCCGCTACCCTGTCTCCGACCCACGCTCTCAAGAAGAGAGACAAGATAATTCGGGAAAACACCCTACACAGTACAAATGAAATCCTAACGCGCTAACTAACGCACCCAACACACGCTTTCCTCACCCAAAAGAAAGGCGGAGCGCCATCTTGGGTAAAAGGAAATTTCATTTTTTTAAATTAAAAAAATTCTTTTAAACAACTTTTTTATTAAATGTTTCCGGAGGCCGTTTTGAATGGTAAATTAAGGAAAAATTTGCAGGTGGCTGCAAAAAAAGGTGAATATGTGACGCTCTTGTGGTGAAGTCCAGTTTGAAAAGGAGCGGTATTAAGGCCATGCCCCACTGATTTCTGGCCACTTCCACATTGTAGCTGATCAACTTCAGTTTGAACAAACCATGTATAAAATCTGAACCTCATGCAGCAACACGTCACATATTCGGCATTTGTTGTGCTCGCCCGCAATTGAAATGTGCAGCGAAAATAATGGCGACTGGTGCTGGCTGACATTTACATAGATTGAAATGCAAGAAATAAGCACATACCCATGGAACCCCTATGCACATGTATCATGCACGCACGCACGCAGCACACACACATGCATTAGGGCACTACACAAATGGCTGGGGGCACAACACAAATGTTGGATGAACAGTTTGTCATTGGGTGGAATGCCAGAAGGGAATGGAGCAGGATTGTAGTACGTATTGTATGTCTCACCTACGCATCACCAACTGTACATAATCACCAACCCACATGTAACAAGTTTTAGCATGGGGCACCAATTGATTATGCAAGACATACTTTGGCAGTGTCAGGTTCATGGTACACGGCAATGGGCAATAATAACATCTTGTTAGAGAAGAGGTATGAGTTGATGGACGTTTGTGCTTTGGTTGGCTTGACTGAGTGACATGGCTCACACAACAAACGCCGAATATGTGACGTGTTGCTGCATGAGGTTCAGATTTTATACATGGTTTGTTCAAACTGAAGTTGATCAGCTACAATGTGGAAGTGGCCAGAAATCAGTGGGGCATGCCTTAATACCGCTCCTTTTCAAACTGGACTTCACCACAAGAGCGTCACATATTCACCTTTTTTTGCAGCCACCTGCAAATTTTTCCTTAATACAGTGTTTTTTCGTAAGACAAGCATTCATACGCAAAACCTATGCAGGCACGCACGCACGCTCTCCCGCATGTATGCACACACGTGTGCGCGCCCGCACGTACGCACGCTCGCACGCACGCACGCACATACAGATATACAGCAGCAGACCAGAACGCACACATGCCCCAGTGTACCAAAAAAAGCAAATGTAGCGTGTCCGGTGGAATCCCTCAATCGCAGTAGGAGGCACGCATCATATAGAAACGCGCCAAAATCGGTTCAGATAATCAAAAGTTACAGGCGATCAAAAAATCCAAAATCCGCTCTGATACAGTGTACAGCCGGACAAAGAAGTGTGCCGCGCGTTACTTGCAACTGGTCTGACAGACATGCGAGCACGATGGCGCGATCGAAGCGTGTGAGCGTGTGTGTGCGTGCCTGCGCCTGCAGTTGTGCTATATTGCTGCGTTTTAGCATGGTGATGTAAAGTATAAAAATAATCGCTATGACTAGGCGGTCAACTTTCGTGTTTTAACCGAAATGATCCGACCTGCCCACATCGAGTTGTTTGTGAAGCAGCCCATTTGAAGGTGTGAGTGCGTGCGGTCACATCTGCAGTGCCATATTGGTTCGTCGGAGCATAGGGATGTAAAGAATCAAAATGATCTACACGCGCAGGTGGTCAACTTTTGTGTTTTAGCCGAAGTGATCCGACGTACCCACATCGAGATATAGCGGTTTTCCTGGAAGTGAAAATATTTTGGTGCGTCGGAGCGCGTTGGCACTAAGGAATGAAATGTTCCACACCAATTGGTGATCAACTTTATTACTGACCTCAAAACGATCCGAGCTAACCAAACCGAAATATCGCCATTTTATGTCATTGGTATAATGGGGAGATGTATTTTGGTGCGTCCAATGCGGTCCAATTGTTGAAACTTTTCTAAGTTAGGACCTGGCCATCAACTTTCCTCTTTATAGCGAAGCTCTGCGACGAACGGTTGGAGCGCCTATAGGGCACAAACTTTTCGGGTCCTTCAAAAAAGCATAAAATCGGCAATATCTCTGGATATACAAAGTCCAGACAAGAATCTTTTGGCACCACAAATTGTTGCCATGGGTAGACCATACGTGCAAAGTTTCATCCTGATTGCTTTCGGCGTTCGCGGGCAGTGCTCCAAAAACTGAGAGGAGAACATGAAAAAAAAAACCGCAAAATTGGAACATTTTCGGAACTATTGACCCCTGACAGTAAAGCAAGGAAACGCGTTATGGCGCGTTCGATGCCCCAGAAGAAGGCGGTTCATTTGCGCCATAACGGGTCGAAATCCGTACAGGCAATCAAAAGTTATAGGCGATCAAAAATTCAAAAACCCGCATTGAGAAGTGGTCACATATTAGGGTTGTACGCTGACGCGTACACCCTGATTAATGTTGCAGAAGGTGTTTTATGCCTAGTAGAGTGTCAACAACAGCTAAGGCAGTAAAAGCCTTTTGAAGTGCACTTTAGTCAATTTTTTACTACTGACAGTTTTTTTTTATTGAGTCGGACTACGACTAGGTTCGGTTCGGTTCGGTTTTATTTGGCCAATCCCAACACATCCCAAGGGACGTAGACACTATCGATCGAGACGATCGAGATAGGACTATCGAGACTTGGTTAAACAGCGTCTGGAATACCTCAAATTGTGGTTATTTAGCTCATCCAGGCTGCTACTAAGTAGGGATATAAGGTTTAAACGCACCAAAACCATCGTTTTTTCCTCTTTTCTTTAGCACTTTTGAACTTTTTGGCGCCTTTGACAAAGATTTTTTAATTTAAAAAAATCCATTTTTTTGAAAAGGCTTTAATAAAAGTTTTTTCTTTATTTTGCCCAAGCCTAGCGACACCTCACTGCACCCAACAACAACACCAAACTGAAGACCGGAGGGCGGATGGGGAGGAAAAAAGAGTGACACGTGGCATGGGGAGACTGTACCAATATTTGAATACATACGTTATTCGCGCTGCAAACACACCTAACTCGCGCTATTTGCACATGGCACGAATTCAACAGCGCGTCGTAAGATGGTAACGGAATCGTAGAGCGGTCGGAAGGGCACAGGCGCGCAATATCAGGGATATTACATGCGTAGTCAATCTTTCGAAAATGCGCGCTCATACGAAAAAGTGTACCATTCTTGCACCTCGCGTTGGAATGGGCTGAAATATGGCATACAAAATAGACAAGTTAAAGCTGTGCCTGTATCGTGCACAAATTTCGCTTCGTTTTGTTCAAAATTCGCAAAGTTATCAGCTTTCAAAAACTCCAGATAGATAAATGGGCCACTCTGTACACACTTGTGCATGCGAAAATTGCTTACCGATATGCGCAGCGCTAGAGGACGTTATGCGGAATATCGCAATCGCACAGTGTACTGCCAATTTAACTCGTCAGAAAATAAAAGAGTGCCTAGGAGGTACACACATACCATGCTTTTCGGGCGTCATCCAAAATTTCTTTCGCTTGAGATCCTGCGAAATAAAACGCCAAGCGCATAACTCCAGTTACTACTGTTCCCCAAGTAGGTAAATGGGTGGCACATTTATCTATCCGTAGTTACATGTAGATCGCACGAGCGTTTGTGCATGATTGACTGTGTACAAAAGAACACGCACAACGTTTCTTGAACGCGCCGCAGTGTTCTTGTCCAGTCTAAGAGGCTCCAGCTACCCAGGGCCTTCCTGGGTGTAGCTGGTGGAGCCTCTGGAGCCTCAGCTCCCCAGAGCCTTCCTGCCTTGGGGCGGAATCGAGCCGCTCTGGTGGTCTTACTCAGCTACACAAGGCGCTCTACCTACGTACGGCTCAGTATCCACTATCCAGACTGATTGCAACCCTGACGACGGTGGAGGGGGCTGGCTATCTGAATGCCCAAACCCCTTAGACAATACACGTCCTTGATGGTGAGCCCTTGAGGCCACCGAACTTCTCGGACGCAAAAGCTGGCCGGTTCTCGTTTCGGCGCCGGGCTTTGTCGCTCCTCGTCCCCTCTGTACTGCATAAAACAAGGCGGACGCACACAGTGGCGCCGCTACCCTGTCTCCGACCCACGCTCTCAAGAAGAGAGACAAGATAATTCGGGAAAACACCCTACACAGTACAAATGAAATCCTAACGCGCTAACTAACGCACCCAACACACGCTTTCCTCACCCAAAAGAAAGGCGGAGCGCCATCTTGGGTAAAAGGAAATTTCATTTTTTTAAATTAAAAAAATTCTTTTAAACAACTTTTTTATTAAATGTTTCCGGAGGCCGTTTTGAATGGTAAATTAAGGAAAAATTTGCAGGTGGCTGCAAAAAAAGGTGAATATGTGACGCTCTTGTGGTGAAGTCCAGTTTGAAAAGGAGCGGTATTAAGGCATGCCCCACTGATTTCTGGCCACTTCCACATTGTAGCTGATCAACTTCAGTTTGAACAAACCATGTATAAAATCTGAACCTCATGCAGCAACACGTCACATATTCGGCATTTGTTGTGCTCGCCCGCAATTGAAATGTGCAGCGAAAATAATGGCGACTGGTGCTGGCTGACATTTACATAGATTGAAATGCAAGAAATAAGCACATACCCATGGAACCCCTATGCACATGTATCATGCACGCACGCACGCAGCACACACACATGCATTAGGGCACTACACAAATGGCTGGGGGCACAACACAAATGTTGGATGAACAGTTTGTCATTGGGTGGAATGCCAGAAGGGAATGGAGCAGGATTGTAGTACGTATTGTATGTCTCACCTACGCATCACCAACTGTACATAATCACCAACCCACATGTAACAAGTTTTAGCATGGGGCACCAATTGATTATGCAAGACATACTTTGGCAGTGTCAGGTTCATGGTACACGGCAATGGGCAATAATAACATCTTGTTAGAGAAGAGGTATGAGTTGATGGACGTTTGTGCTTTGGTTGGCTTGACTGAGTGACATGGCTCACACAACAAACGCCGAATATGTGACGTGTTGCTGCATGAGGTTCAGATTTTATACATGGTTTGTTCAAACTGAAGTTGATCAGCTACAATGTGGAAGTGGCCAGAAATCAGTGGGGCATGCCTTAATACCGCTCCTTTTCAAACTGGACTTCACCACAAGAGCGTCACATATTCACCTTTTTTTGCAGCCACCTGCAAATTTTTCCTTAATACAGTGTTTTTTCGTAAGACAAGCATTCATACGCAAAACCTATGCAGGCACGCACGCACGCTCTCCCGCATGTATGCACACACGTGTGCGCGCCCGCACGTACGCACGCTCGCACGCACGCACGCACATACAGATATACAGCAGCAGACCAGAACGCACACATGCCCCAGTGTACCAAAAAAAGCAAATGTAGCGTGTCCGGTGGAATCCCTCAATCGCAGTAGGAGGCACGCATCATATAGAAACGCGCCAAAATCGGTTCAGATAATCAAAAGTTACAGGCGATCAAAAAATCCAAAATCCGCTCTGATACAGTGTACAGCCGGACAAAGAAGTGTGCCGCGCGTTACTTGCAACTGGTCTGACAGACATGCGAGCACGATGGCGCGATCGAAGCGTGTGAGCGTGTGTGTGCGTGCCTGCGCCTGCAGTTGTGCTATATTGCTGCGTTTTAGCATGGTGATGTAAAGTATAAAAATAATCGCTATGACTAGGCGGTCAACTTTCGTGTTTTAACCGAAATGATCCGACCTGCCCACATCGAGTTGTTTGTGAAGCAGCCCATTTGAAGGTGTGAGTGCGTGCGGTCACATCTGCAGTGCCATATTGGTTCGTCGGAGCATAGGGATGTAAAGAATCAAAATGATCTACACGCGCAGGTGGTCAACTTTTGTGTTTTAGCCGAAGTGATCCGACGTACCCACATCGAGATATAGCGATTTTCCTGGAAGTGAAAATATTTTGGTGCGTCGGAGCGCGTTGGCACTAAGGAATGAAATGTTCCACACCAATTGGTGATCAACTTTATTATTGACCTCAAAACGATCCGAGCTAACCAAACCGAAATATCGCCATTTTATGTCATTGGTATAATGGGGAGATGTATTTTGGTGCGTCCAATGCGGTCCAATTGTTGAAACTTTTCTAAGTTAGGAGCCATCAAAAAAAAATAAGCTCTAAATTTAAATTAAATGTAAACCCACCCCCCAAAAAATCAAAATTCTCACACCTCATTTTCTCTCCACGAAGAAAGCCAAAAAAAAATCCCGAAAAAAAGAAGGGCGCAGTGCAGCAGCAGCACACTCCTCGCTTATTCACACAACTACTCATACCTCTCTTTCACCAATCTTTCAACCCCCTTCACTTACGCTAGCAAAAAAAGACACCACAGAAATTAGTTTAATCTAACATTTTATTCAACTATACTACTAACAACGAGAAAACGAAGAACCGGCCCCACCCCCACCACAGCGCATATCAAACCTAAACACCCCTAATCCCCCCCGCGCTCCGCCGCTCCCCGCCACCCGCCGCCACCACCACCGCCCCCCCACCCCCGCCCCACCACACTCTCACACTCTACAATTAAAGAAGAGGGAGAGAGAAAAAAAAAATGCAAAAAATTACATTAAGAGCACAATTAGCAAATTCGTTAAATTTTTTATTAAAGTTTTATATCGCCAACCAAACAATTATCTTAATTAAATAAAAATAATGGGAAGAAATTCAAATAACTCCCACCCCCCCCCCCCTCCCCCCCCCCCCAGATCACCTATCCATTCTATCACGAAATTAGAAATCCAGCAAAATTAATATAAACAAATCTATATATTCCCCAGACTTCCCCACTATCCCATCATTTTCCTCTTTTCTCTTTTTTCTCCTTCACAAATATCGCACCCTACATCCCCCCCCCACAATCCTTAACACCACACCCCCCCCCCCCCCCCCACCCCTCCCCTCCCCCCCCCCCCCCCTCCCCCCCCCCCCCCTCCCCTCCCCCCCCTCCCCCCCCCCCCCCCCCCGGGCCTCCAATCCTCTCGACTTTCCAAACCACAACTTCTAAACCCTAATCCCACCCCAACATCTATTTTATACCCCACCATTCACCCCACCTCTCCCACCATCACACTACAAACCCCTCCTCCCCTACCAAACCCTCCACCCTTCCTCCCTTCTAATTTTAACTATTATATTTTATTTAAAACACACAAAACATCCAACACCCCCAACCACCAAAGACCAAACACCACATCACCCACAATAATAACATAACACCTCCAATCCCCCAATAAAACCACAAACCCACACATAATACTTCATAACATATCATAACAAACAAATAAAAAACAATAAAAACACAACACAAACACAAAAACCACCCAAAAACTAACACCACCACCACCACCACAAAAAACAACACACACACAAAACACAAACACCCCACACAACCCAACCCACCCCTGGCCATCAACTTTCCTCTTTATAGCGAAGCTCTGCGACGAACGGTTGGAGCGCCTATAGGGCACAAACTTTTCGGGTCCTTCAAAAAAGCATAAAATCGGCAATATCTCTGGATATACAAAGTCCAGACAAGAATCTTTTGGCACCACAAATTGTTGCCATGGGTAGACCATACGTGCAAAGTTTCATCCTGATTGCTTTCGGCGTTCGCGGGCAGTGCTCCAAAAACTGAGAGGAGAACATGAAAAAAAAGCCGCAAAATTGGAACATTTTCGGAACTATTGACCCCTTACAGTAAAGCAAGGAAACGCGTTATGGCGCGTTCGATGCCCCAGAAGAAGGCGGTTCATTTGCGCCATAACGGGTCGAAATCCGTACAGGCAATCAAAAGTTATAGGCGATCAAAAATTCAAAAACCCGCATTGAGAAGTGGTCACATATTAGGGTTGTACGCTGACGCGTACACCCTGATTAATGTTGCAGAAGGTGTTTTATGCCTAGTAGAGTGTCAACAACAGCTAAGGCAGTAAAAGCCTTTTGAAGTGCACTTTAGTCAATTTTTTACTACTGACAGTTTTTTTTATTGAGTCGGACTACGACTAGGTTCGGTTCGGTTCGGTTTTATTTGGCCAATCCCAACACATCCCAAGGGACGTAGACACTATCGATCGAGACGATCGAGATAGGACTATCGAGACTTGGTTAAACAGCGTCTGGAATACCTCAAATTTTGGTTATTTAGCTCATCCAGGCTGCTACTAAGTAGGGATATAAGGTTTAAACGCACCAAAACCATCGTTTTTTCCTCTTTTCTTTAGCACTTTTGAACTTTTTGGCACCTTTGACAAAGATTTTTTTAATTTAAAAAAATCCATTTTTTTTGAAAAAGCTTTAATAAAAGTTTTTTCTTTATTTTGCCCAAGCCTAGCGACACCTCACTGCACCCAACAACAACACCAAACTGAAGACCGGAGGGCGGATGGGGAGGAAAAAAGAGTGACACGTGGCATGGGGAGACTGTACCAATATTTGAATACATACGTTATTCGCGCTGCAAACACACCTAACTCGCGCTATTTGCACATGGCACGAATTCAACAGCGCGTCGTAAGATGGTAACGGAATCGTAGAGCGGTCGGAAGGGCACAGGCGCGCAATATCAGGGATATTACATGCGCAGTCAATCTTTCGAAAAAGCGCGCTCATACGAAAAAGTGCACCATTCTTGCACCTCGCGTTGGAATGGGCTGAAATATGGCATACAAAATAGACAAGTTAAAGCTGTGCCTGTATCGTGCACAAATTTCGCTTCGTTTTGTTCAAAATTCGCAAAGTTATAAGCTTTCAAAAACTCCAGATAGATAAATGGGCCACTCTGTACACACTTGTGCATGCGAAAATTGCTTACCGATATGCGCAGCGCTAGAGCGAAAAAAAGTAAACTTTTGCACGTCCCATGCAGAAACCTTAGCCGCAGTTTGTATATGCAAAACCACGCAATATGCCACGCAATAGACGTGCTGATGATTACATAGTGTACTGTACATGTATTGTGCGTAAGTACATACCGTAAATCCTCCAATAGTAATGTCGCATGCCATCTGAACCACTGTTCTGTTGAGCCGCTCTACCATGCCGTTGACAAGGAAAAACCCTCGTTAGTGGGTCTATCCAGAGTCGAACCGATAACCGCGCACACACGGCGCCGATTCTCTGCCACTAGGTCACCCGCCGCTGCCCTGACCTCCGACCTTGCAGTTGCAGACTGATTCCGCATCGGTTGCACCAAGGGCACCAGCACACACCAGAGGCGTACCTGGCACATTAGCGGCATGCGAGGCAGATCAACTATGGCCTACCTAGTCTACACACGAAGGACTTCCTCTTCTCCCAAGCGAGGGAAGGAAGAGAAGGGATCCCATTTCTCACAGAGAAGTGATTCCGGATTCCTCTTCTTACATTGTACATAACATACACGTTCAATTTTCTGCAACATTTTTAATTCGAGCGGAGAGACGTCGAGAACTACACGGAACTTGGTGCAGCGCAGGACTGCGGATATACACAGAGACGCCCAAAGTCGAGTCACTTTCTGCCTACAGTAACCTAACTAAAACCGACAACACTGCCTCGGACGACCCGACAACCCGACAACACTTCCTCGGACAACTAGTCATGGCATATTCAGTGGCAGAGGTGTATTGCTCGTTTCTTCAGCTTCTGCGGCGCACGAGGCAGCTGTAGGGAATGGCGGCGGGCAGCGCTGGCTGCAGCGCCTCGAGTTTGGGCATCGGCTCGAAGGGTGCCTTCTCCACGGAGAATTGCCGGAAGAAGTTGGCGAACACCAAGAAGAGCTCGATGCGGGCGAGGCTCTCGCCCAGACACGAGCGCTTGCCCACCGAGAAGGGCACCAGCTGCTCGCACTGCACGCAGAAACGCGTTCCAGTGAGCGCGCGTTCGCGACCAGTCGCGTCACGAATCTCGGAGCGAACCTTCTTGGGCGTGACTCCGTCCTCCTCTAGGTGCCGGTTGGGGTCGAAGCGAGCCGGCTGGGGAAAGTGGCGCTCGTCCATGAGCACGGCCGAGATCTGCGGCACGATAATCGTGCCCTTTTTCAGGCGGTATCCACCGACGACGACGTCCTCGGTACACGTGTGCTGCACGTTCATCTGCACCAGGTTGATGCAGCGCTGCAGCTCCTGGAAACGCAGTGGGACAAGGTGTAAGAGGTTTCAGTCGTCGCGTGGTAGACACGCGCGCTCCTCTCACGTTGACAGTGGCAGTGGTGAATGGCAGCTCCTTCTTGTGCTCCATCCTCACTGGCGTCTCCCTTCCCAGTCGCTCGTCCATCTCCGCCTGGCAGCGACGCATCACCTCCGGGTAGTGGATCATGTAGAGGAAGAACCAGTAGAGCGTCGTGACCGTCGTGTCGAAGCCGGCCGCCCAGATGTCGAAGATGGTGGCCAGCATCTGGGGCCGGTCGAAGAAGCCCTTCTCCGCCTTGCCAGCCTCGATCGCCCCCAGCCGCTGGACGTAGGCCTCGCAGAGGGACTTCGACTCGACGTCGTCGCCTTCCGAGGCGTCCCGGACCGCTCGTTCGATGCTCGCCAGCTGCGGCGCGAAGACCGCGTTGAACTCGTCCATGGTGCGCTTCACGAGCGCGTAGATGCCGCGCATGAACGGCAGGAACCGACTCCAAGGAAAAGTGAGAAGCGCCACGCGCCAATCGCCGCCGAGGCCCGACGAGAATTCGTCCATGGCCGTTCTGACTTTTTGGACCGAAGCCCCGTCCTGAACGGAGATCATTATAATCACTATAATTATCACTGTCACTATCGCTATAATTAATTAATTAATTAGGTAATAAGAGTATATTGATTAACAAATGATTAATTAGTGGATAATGATCTGACTTTTTGAACTGAAGCCCCGTTCTGAACGAAGATTATTAATTAGCAATTAATTAGTGAATTAATAAAATTAATAATTAATTAATTTGTGGATATTATTGTGCCTAGTGCTTTGCAGGTGTACTGTTGGCAATCGAGCTCACGTCATCATAGCGACAGCCCAGAACGACGTAGTTGATGATGTTGCCGACGCAGTTTTGAATTGGCACTTTTAGATCGACAACGCCCTGATTGTCTTCAGCCATGCGATCCACGGCCCGTGTAAAGTGGCCAATTTCGTTCAGAACGTACTCTTCCATGAGGCTTCTGCCTAAGCCGAGTGAAATGCAGTGTGACCATACATGTAACTGGGGGGGGGGGGGGTTAGGGGCCCCCCAACCCGGAATTTTACCCCTACCCAGCCCCCCCCCCCCCCAGACCCCCCCCCCAGAATTTTCCTGAAGTTTTCCAACTTGTCTAAAATTGTACAAAGTAGTGTACTTTTCGCCTTTTTCAGTGTATTTTGGCCTTAAAACAGCTAAATAACGCTATTTCTAGCCTATTTTAACGCATTTTTGACCTATTTTGACTGAAAAGTGCCTAGGTATTTAGACACTATTTAGGAACATTTTTTCCCTTCTGGGACCCCCTCCCGCTTCAATTCTGAGTACCCCCCACGCCCCCCCAGAAGTCTCTCAGACCCCCCCCCCACTTCAAAAACCCGGTTACATGTATGAGTGTGACCGGCGCAGCAATTATTGGAGGAGGGGTTGTTGTTGTTGTCGTTAGGGGCAATGCTAGGAGGCCGGCAATGGCCTATATAGCACACCCATCTCCATGAGGCCTTCCCATCTAGACCCGCATAATTAGCCAAAGACATTCGGACAAACGCCATCTGTAATCTAGCCTAGATTATCTAGGGCAGCGACGGCACGAGACAATCCATTGAGAGGGAAGTCTTCGATCTGGTGCCTGGTGGACCCATAAAGCATCGAAACCCAGAACCGTACGCGCAAGAGGCCGATTCTCTACCACTAGGCCATACGCTGCCCCTTGAGGACGAAGGGGGGGGGGGTGGAATATCACATTTTTTTCGGATCGGATTTTTGGGTTTCAACTCACCGAAGCCCAAATCCCTGAGAGTGTGCAGCGCGAAACGCCGCTGCTCCTTCCACTTGGCGCCTGCGGTCAAGATGATTCCGTGGTAGCCACCTTAATTGCTGCGACTAATTAGCTAATTAACTACGCACACCCACACACGCACACGCACACGAGCGCGCGTAACACGAGTGACACAAAGTGTTCTGAGAGATTCAAACTCGCTTGCATAACCCATTGGATTAGGCAAGGAAAAATCACGCACACACCTCTCATAACATCCAAAAGGAAGTAGAAGTAAGGCCTTCCAGCGAAAGCGTGGCCGTTCTTGATGAAGTGCTCCTTGATCATCTCCCAGTCGTTGACGACCACCGCCTCTAGCCCGCCCACGTTCAGGGTATAAATGGACCCATATCTAAATTGGGAAGGACATCGTGTTGGCACAGACACATACATGTATGATCATCCAAAATGGGCAAGCTAGGCTGATTATTCAGTTAGATTTAATAATCTAAAAAATTAATGAAATCGCATAGTTGCGCTCCCATAGTGGCAACTATGCGCATTTATGCGAAATCGCATAAATTAATGCGCATAGTTGCCGACTGGCACAAAGAGAGTTGTGTCACACCCTCACTCCTGTCTAATCTCAGGTCACTTCGCTCCGAGCTCCAACCTCTTTTCCAGTTTTCTCAGGACTTGGCCGATGGGCGTCTTGCCCATGAGGGTCAAAGCGCTGCCGAGGACGGGCAGCTGAAAGGGGCCCGGAGGCAAGTGTCGGCCCTTCCAAAAGTAGAAGTAAAACAAGTAGGCGGGAACGACCGCCAGAAGCGGGTAGAGAAACATCGTGGCTTGGCGTCGAAGAAGCGCTTCTCGCAAGGGCCTACAAGAAACTTGCGCAAGTGTAAGGGCAGCGCAGATTATAAAGACAATGGGCGGGTGTAGATAGACATAGACACTGACTCAAAGAACGTGTCGGCTTACGTGAAGCACGTCCTCAAGCACGTGAACAGAAACACCAAGAAAGAAGTTGTGATGTGACCACACAGCTGTACAAAAGGGGCGGCTGGTAAAAAAAAAGGTTGGAACTGAAATGGAATTTAACCACTTTCAAGTACCATACGTGAAAATCGAAAGGATTTTGCAAAGGTACAGCCGTACTGTATCTATAAGCACATTCGTGTGCGAGTGTGGCCACGTGGACGGACACGTGTATCACGTGGGTGTCCAATCATCCAGACCAGCATTGTTTGCTTGCTGCGGTAGACAAGCCATTGCACCTGATGTTGCATCAGCCGCGTTCTCACTGCACTCGGACGAAACGTCAACAGACGCATGCCAACTCATCAAGGATGCACCTATGTACATAGCACCTAAGGCTCCCTTTACGTATGACTTGAAAACGCATCTTCGCATCATATTTATGTGTGAACTGTGCTGATTTTCTTGTAAGTGTTTTTTCCTCTCTCTGTGGCTTTTAGCACTGTTGTTGCGCTGAGCGATCTTGCCATGGCGTACCTATGTACTGTGTGCCCGGTCTTTGAGCTTGCCTCTCCAGTCGCATGCGCTCTCCACGGACGCAATTGATTGGTACGCGCGTTTACGTCCACTCGAATTACCTGCATGTGCAAAGAAATGCTACACGCAATTGAACAGGCTATGTATGTACACTAGATGCTACTCAAACGGTGTTGCACGCCGAAGCAGCTGAGGAAAGGATTGCCTCGGCTTCTGCCCATCGATTTGTTGCTGCCTGCCTTGTACCTAGTCGCGCTGGCGACATTTGCCCGTCAGCGTCCAACCGTCGCATACGATCCTTCTCTTTATTGTGCCTACCGTCCAGTGCTGGGCTACGCTGCGCTAACAAACCCCTGTTGTTGTGAACAGAACTGCATCTTACTTAACCAATCCAGAAAATCAGACTATAGTTTAGCCTCAGCTTCAGATTCCGCCGACAGTTTCAAAAAAGTGTGCCGTCCCCAACGCTCCACGTGCTAGTGAAACGACAGCGACAGTCGAACTCAGAATGTGGAAACAACTTGAGGATGGAGGTGGCATCGTGACAGCCACAGTCGTCGTCATGCAGACATCCATCGCATCATCACTAGAGTGGCATTGGGCATCAGAGCAGCCTCATTGCGTCTCCTGACGGAATTTACGATGGAGCGTGTCGAAGAGCCTGGACCGACCATGCAAGGATTGGGTTGCGTGTACACGAATGCAGAAATAACAGCACCACTGAACCATTTGGAGGAGCCAAAAGAACCACGCTGTCACCAACTCATCTGAGTAATCGGACAAGATCTAACGACCATCGTATACACACGTAACCGCCGTGCATGGCTGATGTTACGGAAGCTAACCTGCATGCACTTTACCATCCACAGAGACAAGGCTAGACTTTCGACTCCGTTCCTGTCGTTGTCTCGCCGGAGCGGTTGACGATAACTAGGCTACGTCGGCGGACTACAGAAGGTAGTAAAGGAGGTTAGTGCGAGTTAATCAGCAGGCGTTCCCCAGCGGAGTGCCACCTGCGAGCTTGCCCAATCTGTGAACGATGGTACTTGCGGACGATTTTTATTCGTGTAGTTGCATTCTCTGCAAATTGCATTGTTCTTTTCATCACTTTATGGCCACTCAGCGGCAGATAAAAGCAACGATGCGCGTGATAACACTCCATTGGTACTTCGTCTAGACAGAACACACCCAAAGTCTTAGGGGGTAATGAAAGCGCGAACGTGTATACTTTGCGGGCGTGTGCACAGTGCACGCGCCAGTAAAACTTACTGGCTACTTACAGTAACGCCAGTAGCAACTAAACTGCGCAGTGCCTACATAGTACACGCGCATGCACGCGCCTACATAGCACATGCGCATTCAGAGCCAGTGCACGTGCGCTGCATGGGTTCCACGCAGGCGGCGGCATCACACTTAAGATGCGATGTCTGTAAGAATCAAGCTTTTCAAGAAGGCAGCGGCCACGGCCAAAAATCGACCTTGTCCGATTTTGCTCAAACTTGGGCAGTGTATACCTAAACATGTTCTGTGTCAGTGGTGCAAGCGGCACCCCACTACAAAATTCGCTGCTCGAGTTATGGGCTCTTGAATCTGGCCGATTTTGACAAAAATCGCGTTCTGAACTTTTGGGTGGCGCTGTCGACTTGAAGACTTTTGGATACAACTTTAAGCGTCAACATATGCAAAATTGTGCGTACAATCCATTTTTAGCCTTCAAAACACGATCCGACGTTTTTCGGTACTTGAAGTGCCGTTAAAACCGATTTTTGCGATATTTCAAAAACCAATTTTTTGACTAGCATTCACCCAAGAATTTCTAGCATCAAAATTTTTTTGATTGGGGTGAAAGCCCTTCTGAAGAGCTCTCAAATGACGCAAAAAAATTAAAAATCGCGTAATCCAAATGATGTGAAAAGTGCGAAAAACCGATTTGCAGAATATACAATGTACATGGTTTTTTGACCCACATTCTCGTATACGCGACTAGCAGCAAGATCGCACCTACTGACGTGAAAGCCCTTCTGGAGACCTTTAAATCGGCGCCAAAAACTTGGAAACTGGTTGATATGATCCATTGCTAAACTAGCGAAAATCTGATTTTGGGAAAATACTATGTTGATGGATTTTTGACTAGCATTCACCCAAGAATTTTTAGCATCAAAATTTTTTTGATTGGGATGAAAGCCCTTCTGAAGAGCTCTAAATTGACCCAAAAAATTTAAAAATCGCGTAATCCAAATGATGTGAAAAGTGCGAAAAACCGATTCGCAGAATATACACTGTACATGGTTTTTTTACCCATATTCTCGTATACGCGACTAGCAGCAAGATCGCACCTACTGACGTTAAAGCCCTTCTGGAGACCTTTAAATCGGCGCCAAAAACTTGGAAACTGGTTGATATGATCCATTGCAAAACTAGCGAAAATCCGATTTTGGGAAAACACTATGTTGACGGATTTTTGACTAGCATTCACCCAAGAATTTTTAGCATCAAAATTTTTATGATTGGGATGAAAGCCCTTCTGAAGAGCTCTAAATTGACACAAAAAACTTAAAATCGCGTAATCCAAATAATGTGAAAAGTGCGAAAAACCGATTCGCGGAATATACAGTGTTGGTTGAAATTTGATCCCACACATTGTCAAAGCACTGCACATCGATTGCGCCAAAACAATGGTTTCAAAAACAGTCAGGGTCACACAATTATTCGAAATATCTAGCAATGAGAGGTGTTGCAGTGACTATGCTGAATAAACGCCAAAAAGAAAGCTGAGACTACTGCAAGTATGTTGCTGCAGCATTTCGAATGATGTCACTTTCGGATTGCAAATTTGGATCTTTAAGGTAATCAGCATCGACAACTTTAGTTGTGTCACTTGATGGCTCGCCTGTGCCTGCTTGAATCCTTCTGTTGCGAGCATATGCACTCCAGAAACTGGCTATTTGCTGCCAGGTGAGGCATTGTGTTGGTAAAAATTGCGGTTCATCACTGTTTGGCTTCTTGGCATTGCGCATGTGCTCTGCGATGTCACGGGGGTCAAACTTGCTGTGGGTTTGTTCTCCTTCTTCAAACTTGTTAGTCAAATATTGTTTTACTTCTGGAGAAAATTCGGTGTGCTGTGCTGGCTTCCTCAGTGCAAACCCCATAAGTTCTTTGTGCCCAGATGGTTCCTCAGATCCAATCTCTGCTATTGTGTCTGGTATTTGTTTCAAGGCTTGCCTGAGCTCGCCATCAATCGCCAAGTTGCTATATGTTCTTAGAGCGTAATCGTACAGAGTTTCACACTCTTGGTAGTACTTGTGGTTCCCTAAAAAAGAAAATGCTTGTTGTATACTCACTGGCCTTTAAAGATTAAATAACCTATTGCAATGTGGTGCAACAGATTTCCATATTTGTTGAATGATCGGATACAGTTCGTTTCTGGGCAGTGGTACAGCACTATGCCAGAAGTTTCAGGTGTAGTGGATGGATATTCTGGGCCAGGATCATCAACTGCATCATGTACACTTTCAGCTGTTGTTGCTGAGATTGAAGCATCAGTTGTTGATGCTCCAGGAGTAGATGCTGGCTCAAGAGGAACACAGACTTCTACCTATCTCATCCTTCATTGATATCCATGATGAGGCCTCAAAACCAGTACCACCCAAAACCTGCTTATATGTGCTATGCATACACTGTATGCAGTGACAAAAATGCGTTTGGCAGCACAAAAATGCTCGCTTTCACATTATTTGGATTACGCGATTTTTAAGTGTTTTGTGTCAATTTTGAGCTCTTCAGAAGGGCTTTCATCCCAATCATAAAAATTTTGATGCTAAAAATTCTTGGGTGAATGCTAGTCAAAAATCCATCAACATAGTATTTTCCCAAAATCGGATTTTCGCTAGTTTTGCAATGGATCATATCAACCAGTTTCCAAGTTTTTGGCGCCGATTTAAAGGTCTCCAGAAGGGCTTAACGTCAGTAGGTGCGATCTTGCTGCTAGTCGCGTATACGAGAATATGGGTAAAAAAACCAAGTACAGTGTATATTCTGCGAATCGGTTTTTCGCACTTTTCACATCATTTGGATTACGCGATTTTTAAATTTTTTGCGTCAATTTAGAGCTCTTCAGAAGGGCTTTCATCCCAATCAAAAAAATTTTGATGCTAAAAATTCTTGGGTGAATGCTAGTCAAAAATCCATCAACATAGTATTTTCCCAAAATCAGATTTTCGCTAGTTTTGCAATGGATCATATCAACCAGTTTCCAAGTTTTTGGCGCCGATTTAAAGGTCTCCAGAAGGGCTTTCACGTCAGTAGGTGCGATCTTGCTGCTAGTCGCGTATACGAGAATGTGGGTCAAAAAACCATGTACATTGTATATTCTGCAAATCGGTTTTTCGCACTTTTCACATCATTTGGATTACGCGATTTTTAATTTTTTTGCGTCATTTGAGAGCTCTTCAGAAGGGCTTTCACCCCAATCAAAAAAATTTTGATGCTAAAAATTCTTGGGTGAATGCTAGTCAAAAAATTGGTTTTTGAAATGTCGCAAAAATCGGTTTTAACGGCACTTCAAGTACCGAAAAACGTTGGATCGCGTTTTGAAGGTTAAAAATGGATTGTACGCACAATTTTGCATATGTTGACGTTTAAAGTTGTATCCAAAAGTCTTCAAGTCAACAGCGCCACCCAAAAGTTCAGAACGCGATTTTTGTCAAAATCGGCCAGATTCAAGAGCCCATAACTCGAGCAGCGAATTTTGTAGTGGGGTGCCACTTGCACCACTGACACAGAACATGTTTAGGTATACACTGCCCAAGTGTGAGCAAAATCGGACAAGGTCGATTTTTGGCCGTGGCCGCAGCATGTTTGATTCTTACAGACATCGCACCTTAAAGATAAGGCGGCAGCGCTGTCAAGACGCTAAGTGGTCGGCTGTCTTCCTTCCGTCACTCGCCAGCTACTGTACCTTCGCGCAAACGAGAATTGTGTGCGACTACAAACCAGCCAGAAGAAGAAGAAGAAGAAGAAGAAGAAGAAGAAGAAGAAGAAGAAGAAGAAGAAGAAGAAGTCACTTGACAGATACAGGAACACTCTCACCACCACTCACCACTCTCTAAGATGGCGTGTCCCATGCGAGCGGTGTTATCTTTCATCACGGCGAGCTTCGTGACTGTGAAGGCGGTGATCCACTACGAGCAGGAGACCCGCCTCAAGAACGTTAGGCAGCTCACGTTCGAGGGCACGAACGCCGAGGCCTATTTCAGGTAGCCTAACGTTGGGCCTTGGGAAGACCTAATAATTAGAATAGGTTGATTCAGGAATTCGCCATAATCATGGATTCTCGTATGGCTCCCAACCCAACCTAAACCAACAATGTCACTGTGCACGATCTCACAACTCAATATCACATCTCACACACGCTGAAGCAAAACCCATGACATAAAACCTAATCCAATTGGTCTTTCCTTGCACTGAAAGGTATAGCGTTGTCGTGTGTATTACCCAATACACATTTGAGTGTGTATGGTAATGTGTATTATTGTGTATTACCCGATACACATTTTGACTCAATACACATACACATTCAAAATCCACGTGTATGAAAATCGATACCCAACACACATTACACATACACAACACACACTTGCCTCAATACACACTACACATTTGCAGTACACGTTCAAATCGAAATACTCCTTGCAATGTATTGCGGGTCTACACTGGACTATCAGGTTCATAATATCAAATAAACGATCAAACAATATGAGCATTCGTGGTCGAAAATAAAACCCAGTCAAAAATTACAATTACAGCAGAACCTCCATAACACCTCCATAAGTGAAACATGAAACAGGTTTTGCATTGATTTTGGCTAACTGCAATTCAAATGAGCCTCTGTATGCGAAACTTCGAAGCTCAACAAGTGCACCAGGGCCATTCATTTGCGTAATTGCCTTTACAACTGAAGTCGTTGTCATTGTATTTTGCTGCTAGGTATTCTGGTAAGAGGAAGCTAACGCTTTAGTGGCAGTGATGAAAAACGGTTTCTCCACAAAGCAAACCCTGCAAAAGTCGAACCAAGCCACCACACAGTATGGCATATGTAGCTTTAAGCCAGTGTCATTAACGCAGTCACGGTTTCACCGTTACACTGTTGCATTGCACTGCAAACAGAACCGCAGAGGAACACGTGTAACGAGGGTAACAATGGTATTTGTTGTTAAGGGTAGAGAGTAAAATCTTAGAAAATCGAACAAATGTTGGCAATTTCATATTTTCTTGATGCCAAGGAACCATTAACAGCTGAATGGCAGCTTGCGATGAGACAGTGTCAACCTGTATGCAACATCTACACACAGTGAACATGCAGGCGCATGTAACAGAGAATTGAGGGGAAAATTATCGTAAATCCGGCCCCTATTTGACGGTGAAGTTTCCCAAGGAAGGTTCATACAAGATTTCAGGTTCATACACACACACACACACACACACACACACACACACACACACACACACACACACACGCACACACACACACACACACACAGACGGCGTGCTTTAGTAATATAGATGTAGTACGGTACTCCAGTGCATGAAACTGAAGAAAGTCAACCAAAGGAATTGCAGCGCCGATGGTCAGCACCTGGTCTATCAAGCGAGCGGCGGCCCCTACAACTCAGACTGCGACGTGATGTACACGATGGATCTGACGGCAAAAGATCCATGGAAAAGCAGAAAGCGACTCAGTAACGGGCTTGGCGTCACGACTTGGTTCGTTTGCGTGTTTCTTTTCCGAAAATTTAAATGAGGTTATTATGGTAGCATGTCCTTTGCAGTGGTGAGTACGTGCTAAGCGACACCAAAATAGTCTACGCCGCCACCTATGACGCGACCAAGCCAGGCTCAAATCAGCCGAAGGAATGCCCACCGCGTCTCTGCAAGACGGAAGAATCCATGAATAATGAGACCCTCCGGAAGCTGTGTTACACGTTCGCCAAAGGAAGTTTGTCCATTTTTTCTTGAACGAACAAATTTTGGTAAAGCTGTGAATTGTGCGCAGTTGCACGTTCAGAGTACCATCCCAAGTACACATGGGACTTGCACTCGAACTACGACATTTACATGGTGAACCCGGATGGCACTGACATGAAGAAGCTGGTTGACAATGACAGGTATACAGTAGGGATGAGCTTGGGCGGGGCGGGCCGGGCCCGGCCCGGCCCGGCCCGTGGGCCGGGCCGGGCCGAAATTCCAGGCCCGTTTTGCGGGCCGGGCCGGGCCGGGCCTGCGTTTTGAGGGTGCGGGCCGGGCCGGGCCGGGCCGGACGTTCTTGGCTGGCCAACGTAGATAGCTACCTATGTAATGCATTGTAAGTATCTGCGACTATTCTGTACCGTATTAGCAACTTTGTATTCTATGACGCGCGTCTTTCGCGCTCAAAGGGTGCAAAGGCCGTAAAATGGTTGTGAACTGCGATTCTGAGAGGTGGATGCGCCATTCCGTTAAGTAAATCACGCCAATTGGCATACGGTATTTCAGTAAATTGTACACTGTAGTGACTGTACTTATTTCGTGTTGCGGGCCGGGCCGGGCCGGGCCTGCGATATTGAGCAGTTGGACGGGCCGGGCCGGGCCTGGATTTTGAGGGCGCGGGCCGGGCCGGGACGGGCCGGACTATCTGGCGGGCCGGGCCGGGCCGAGATGTGCAGGCCCGTGCTCATCCCTAGTATACAGTCGTTGTGTACAAACATAAACCAACAAAATGTGTACACAAGCATATACCTAATACGGTAGCTGTAGTAATCAACATACCGTACTTTTAGCTACGACGCCGAAGCCACTCGTTCTCCCGATGGTAAGGAGATCGTGTTCACCTCAATGAGAACCAATGACCCCGAAATCTAAACCTTGAAACTCGATGGCAAAAGCAAACCCGTGCAAGTGAGCCGCTGCGAGTAGCTAAAGTCAAATTCTAACTTTAAAATTTCGATTGAGTTTAGGTTACCAACGAATTCGGTTACGACGGCGGCCCCTTCTTCAATCACAGGGGCGATCGCATCGTCTTTCGCGCCTCCCGGCCCAAAACCAAGGCTGAGAAGGACAACTACAAAACGCTTCTTCGGTGAAAACAATGCGTTAGAAAAGCAAAATTCGTTATTCATAGCAATCGATATTTACAACAGACACAACCTCGTCCAACCCTCGCAGGCGGAAGTGTTCACCATCGCTCGGGATGGCTCCGACCTGCGGCAGGTGCGGTTGAACTTGAACAACTGACCACGTCAAAAAATGTCCATTGCTGATTGCACCCGCTCTAGGTGACGAATCTCGGCGACGCCAATTGGGCCCCATACTATCACCCCAACGACCGGCAGATCCTCTTCACCAGCAACTACGAGGGCAAACGAGGCCACTTCAATCTCTACCTCGTCGACGACGACGCCGCCATGAACCAGAACGTCGAACGGGTAACATGCTCGTTCGAGCAATCGATAATCTTCGCAAAATTGTCGAAGATTGCTTCAGGTGACCTTCGACACGCAGTTCGACGCGTTCGCCGTCTACAACCACAACGGCAGTCAATTGGTGTGGATCAGTGCGCGTGGTCGGCCCGAGAACTCCAGCGATCTGAACATCTTCCTAGCCGATTGGGTCGAGTCCCCTCAATCAAGTCTGCGCGGTACTCTTGCCCCTGCCCTCGCCCTACTCTGCGTCATTGCACTGATTGCCGCCGCCATTGGAATATGGAACTTACCCAATAAGGAGCGATCAGATTACGAAAGTTTCCCATAAAACTGGAACGGGAACATGCGATCCCGCCATTCACAATCCCGCCATTCACTATCCCAAATGATTTCCGCAGCAAATGAATGATTCAGAAGAACAACATAATCGAATTGTTTTTTTTTAGAAATGTGAACATTTAAACGAGTGAATTGACAAATAAAGGAGACGCATTGCATTGCAAGCGCGGGTGCGTTTGTGCACAGTGCCAGCTGTTGTTGCAATACGCGAAGTTCGCTCACTAGCGGATCCAAAGGGGGGGGGGCATGCCCCCACCTGTCGTGGTCGGCAAAGGGGTGGCAGGGGGCAGAGCAGGGGGCTGGGGGCAGGCGAGGGGGGGGGGGGGGGGTGGGCAGGAGGGGCTGAGACGAGGGGGCAGAGGGGTGAATCGGGCTAATTTTGGCCTGGTCTCCACAGATTAACGCACCCATAAGAGAAAAATGTAGCCCGCGGCCTGCCTCCTTTGCCTGTCTGTTCACTGGAATGTGAACAAACGCACCTTTATGCAGCAACAGCGCTCGCCTGCATTGGCGCCTTGTGTGCGCCGCTCTGTCGCTCAGTCTTATACATACCTCCTCTGACAATTATAGCATCGTGTATACGTGCGCGCATGCGCTACTTTCGTTGTTGGTAGTAAATATGCTTTTGCGGCGAAACTTTCTGGGCACACAGTTCACCCAACGTCGCCGCCCCCCCCCGTCACAAAATCCTGGATCCGTCACTGCTGACAACTCTGCAGTCCTTGACATGTTGCTCGGCGGACCATACGTTTGAGTACAACGAGAACGCAGCTGATGCAACATCAGATACAGCCGTGTTATGGCTTCTCTACCGCAGCAAGCAAACAATGCTGACGTGGATGAATGGACATGCACGTGAAGCACGTGTCCGTCCACGTGACGACACATGAAGTTTGCTACAGTATGCAGCATTTTTTGGAAAATACTTTCGATTTTCACCTATATGTATGTACCTGAAAGTGATCAGATTCCATTTCAGTTTTCCAACCTTTGTTCTTCTCGGCGCCCCTCATGCACAGTCGGTCAAACCTCTTCCTCGGTTTCTTTTCACGTGCTCGAGCACGCGCTTTACGTCAGTGTCTACGTCCGCTGATCTTGGCTTTATAATCTGCGCTGCCCTTACACTCGAGTCAGTTCTTTGCAGGCCCTTGAGAGAATCGCTTCTTCGACGCAAACCCACCATGTTTCTCTACGTGCTGCTCGCCCTCATGCCCGCCTACTTGTTTTACTTCTACTTTTGGAAGCGCCGACACCTGCCTCCAGGCCCCTTTCAGCTGCCCGTCCTCGGCAACGCTTTGATCCTAGCGGGCAAGACGCCCATCGGCCAAGTCCTGAGAAAGTTGGAAAAGAGGTTCGAGGCCGGAGCATTTTCGTTTCGTTTCGCCATTTCGTTCTCTTTGCTTTCTCATTTCGAATATTGTGGAGGATTTGGCGTGCGCGTGTGGTGTAGCGGTATCACACTGGACCGGTAATCCAGAGACGTGGGTTCAATTCCCATAGCGCCAAGCGCCAATTTTTCCACAACTTTCCATACCCATGTATCTATACATGTCCCAACACGATGTCCTTGCCAATTTAGATTCGGGTCCATTTATACCCTGAACGTGATGGGGTTAGAAGGGGTGGTCGTGAACGACTGGGAGATGATCAAGGAGCACTTCGTCAAGAACGGCCACGCTTTCGCTGGAAGGCCCTACTCGTATTTTTTGTTGGATGTTATGAGAGGTGCGCAGTTTGCTTGTTCGCCGTCTCTATTGTGTGACGTTCGAGAAGGGCGATGGATAGAAGAAGGCGGAAATTCAATAGAAAAATATCAAATCGGTTTTATGTCTCCGTTGTTTTGGTCTCAAAGCAACAGTTTTTTTGAGAAGTCAAACGGCACCATCGCTTGTTTGATGGTAATTGTGCGGTAATTAACTAATAAATTAGCCACGGCAATTAAGGTGGCTACCACGGAATCATCTTGACCGCAGGCGCAAAGTGGAAGGAGCAGCGCCGCTTCGCGCTGCACACGCTCAGAGATTTGGGCTTTGGTAGGCTCAAAACCCCAATCCTCCAATCCGAACCGATACAGTTCCAATTCCAATTTCCATTACCAATGCCAATTCTACCCCAATCCGTTGCGCCAATCCGAGCAGATCGACAGTCGAAAAGGCGAATTCTACTCCCCAGCTTGCAAGGTGTTTTACTGTAAAGTTGTAAAGTTTCAAAAACAAATGTTGGTGTAGAACAACAACAACAACAGCCGGATTTCGCCCCCCCCCCCGCCTCCGGGAATTATTGCAGCCCTCTTCACGCTGCATTTCACTCGGTTTAGGAAGGAGCCTTATGGAAGAGTACGTTCTGAACGAAATTGGCCACTTTACACGAGCCGTGGATCGCATGGCTGAAGACAATCAGGGCATTGTCGATCTAAAAGTGCCAATTCAAAACTGCGTCGGCAACATCATCAACTACGTCGTTCTGGGATGTCGCTATGATGACGTGAGACTCGATTGCGTTCGGTAGCCTGCACAGCGCTGTAGCTGTACTACCTATGTATGTTAATTAATTACTAATTAATAAACTCCGTTCAGAACGGAACCTCGGTCCAGAGAATCAGAACTGCCATGGACGAATTCACGTCCCGTTTTGGTGGCGATTGGCGCATGGCGTTTCTCACTTTTCCCTGGAGTCGTTTCTTGCCGGTCATGCGCGGCTTCTACGCCGTCGCGGAGAGGACGATGGCCCAGTTCAACGCGGTGTTCGCGCCGCAGCTGGCGAGCATCGAACGAGCTGTCCAGGACGCCTCGGAAGGCGAGGACGTCGAGGCGAAGTCCCTCTGCGAGGCCTACGTCCGGCGGCTGGGAGCGATCGAGGCCGGCAAGGCGGAGAGAGGCTTCTTCGACCGGTCCCAGATGATGGCCACCATCTTCGATATCTGGGGGGCCGGCTTCGACACGACAGTCACGACGCTCTACTGGTTCTTCCTCTACATGATCCACTACCCGGAGGTGATGCGTCGCTGCCAGGCGGAGATGGACGAGCGACTGGGAAGGGAGACGGCCGTCAGGATGGAGCACAAGAAGGAGCTGCCCTTCACCACTGCCACTGTCAATGTGAGTAGTCCGCGACGACTGAAACCTGTTGTTGCCTGTCGCTGGACTAAGGGTGACGATACATAAGGAGGCCGTCAGTGACACACGAAGCATATACCCATTTCCACGACGCCTTCCCGTTTTGAGGCGCATAATTAGCCTGAGACATTTGGAAGAACGTATATTCTGTAATCAATGGTAGCGACGTCAAGACGAGAAAACCCATTGACAGCGTAGTTACGTCCTCGTTAGTGGATCCATCAAGACTCGAATCCAAAACTGTGCGGGCGCAAGAGGCCGATTCTCTACCTACCACTGACCCTTCCGCGCTGACACCTTCGTCCCTCCCTCGTACTTCCCTTCTGTCACGGCGCGGGCATCCATCGGGGTCGGCGGGGCGTTGTTGCAGGAGCTGCAGCGCTGCATCAACCTGGTGCAGGTCAACGTGCAGCACACGTGCACCGAGGACGTCGTCGTGGGCGGCTACCACCTGAAGAAGGGCACCGTCATCGTGCCGCAGATCTCGGCCGTACTCATGGACGAGCGCCACTTTCCCCAACCCGCTCGCTTCGACCCCAACCGACACCTAGAGGAGGACGGAGTCACACCCAAGAAGGTTCGCTCCGAGAGTCGTGACGCGACTTGTCAGTGGTCACAAACGCGCGCTCAGTGGAACGCGTTTCTGCGTGCAGTGCGAGCAGCTGGTGCCCTTCTCGGTGGGCAAGCGCTCGTGTCTGGGCGAGAGCCTCGCCCGCATGGAGCTGTTCATGGTCTTCGCCAACTTCTTCCGGCAATTCTCCGTGGAGAAGGCGCCCTTCGAGCCGATGCCCAAACTCGAGGCGCTGCAGCCAGCGCTGCCCGCCGCCATGCCCTACAGCTGCCTCGTGCGCCGCAGAAGCTGAAGAAACGAGCAATACAGTTTAGTGTAGTTATGCGCAGACGTTTCCCCGCCCCCGTGACGCACGTTTGTTGGAGCTACCCTTTAAATAAAAACCTAACTAGGCGCATACCTGTCTCTTACACCATCCGACCTCAGAACTGAACCCTAGCGAGAACCCTTATCTTCAGTTCTGCACCCATCCGCACCCATGCATTCGTTCGCCGCTGCACTGGGCGTACTCACTCGTCGCTTTCAACGAAAAGCACACTGCAAAAAAAAAAGAAAGAAAATGCCACAAATTCCATTGTTTTCGACGCTTTCTGCACTTGTAGCGTTAGCCGTTGCCGCCCACAGTGTGGAGCGAGTCAAGCTGAGTGAGACCTTCCAAAGAAGCGAGGCAGTTAAGTCGACGTTTGCGAAGAATGACGCACTAGGTCTCGTTTACCAAGCGACTCGACGGGACGCGGTTAGTGCAATTCATGATACCGTAAATCCTCCAATTGTGCCCCGGGGGCACTATGCTTTCAACCTCTCTATTGGGAGTTGTGTTGCGTTTCCTAGGTGATAAACGGTTCAAAGTAGCTCAAATGTCATTCATTATTGGTTGTGACTGTGGACACACCACTTACGCGCAACTTCAGATTGATTTGTGTCCTTGTATAATGCAAACGTAGGGTTGTATAATCCCGGGGGCACTATTGGAGGCTTTACGGTATTATGTACAGCTGAACTGCCATCGTCAACGTTTGCAACTTTTGCGCAGTGTGCTAACGATAAACAATGAAGAAAAATGACGAAGTAATTTTTTGCCACTTGTCCGTGTGGAGGAGTAGAAAGTGGAATTATGTCAGATTGCAGGCATTCTTCGTAGAAACATTGGAAAGTTTTGTTTGCATACAGAAAATTGCATTATAGATTTTAAAAGAGCAATCGCTCATCATCGTATACTGTATGTGTTTTTGTAAACATTTACACGATTTTAGGGCTACGCTAATGACGGTCACGGCAACGCCTTTGCCGTCTACGCAGAGGAAGACATGCCGGATGGTCGAAGCGTTCGGGTCGTCCAGATGCACAAAGGGGTACGGTATGCAAATGATAAAAAAATTCTGCATTGCTTTCAGTACTCTGACGCTTTTCCAAGCTGTCGGAAAACGTGCGATACAACTGCACAAATGCAAATCTCCAACACCACCTCGTAATAAAAATTAGTCGCTATTAATTACCGTAATTAGGTGCTATTAAAGGGGTGTGCCCACTCAAATTTTGAAAGTGCGAAACTTCGCATGCGGGTAGAGCCCAACGAAACTAGAAATTCATCTAATAGGACCGACGGAAAATTCGAATGTTTTCTTAACAAATTTGCAGAAGCAAAAAATCTGAAAAGTACCGTAATATTCGAATAACTATGCAGTCCAGCGGCAATTATTCGGAGAAACGTCGTCTCTGCTTTAAGAATTGAGTTGTGGCTGATTGGGCGATATAATTCCCAAGAAGTCGAAGGAAGTTGGTATTTGAGAAATCAGCGATAATTCGATTTTCTTAAGATGACCATGCGCAGTTATTCGAATATTACGGTACTTTTCAGATTTTTGCTAATGAAAGTTTGTTAAGAAAACATTAGAATTTTCCGTCGGTCCTATTAGATGAATTTCTAGTTTAGTTGGGCTCTACCAGCATGCGAAGTTTCGCGCTTTCAAAATTTGAGTGGGCACACCCCTTTAATTGACCGTAATTACCTCTCATGCTCTTGCGATAATGCGTACGGTGTACCGACGAATGGTAAAAATCGCGCCACGGTCTAGTTCGAAGTCTGGGGCTCCACGGTCTCAGTGTTCGAAGCGCACCATCGCCACGCGTCTTTCGACGGAGTCTACGCAAGCAACTTGGATGGACTGGTTGAGGTTGGTATCTCCCAGTAACCACTTGTTGCCACCTGCACTGTACACGGAAAGCCAATGCAGATTTACTGACTCAGTTAGCTTTTCGGAATCGGGACATCGACACTAAAAAGTGTCCTACAGTTTGTGTCCAAAAAGTTTGTGTCATCTCCACTTTGCAGGATGAAGATTTTGCTGTCATGAGGGAGCGTCAAACCGTGATCAAGACCAAGGTGAAGGCCTCGTACAAACCAGGGCTCACTAGCCCAGGCGATCACTTCGCCGATTCCGACGAATCGATAAAGCCAATCATTTTTGTCAACGACGAGGGAACAAAGGCGCAAAAAGCCTATTTCGTCACCTTTGTCGACGACACTTCAGAGAGCCAGCCAAGCCAGCCCAACTTGATTGCCGACGAAAACGGTGCGGATATAGTGGCTCTGTTGGTGCCAGAGTTGCAGTACATTTTGTTGCGCATATTCAACAATTGAGTCCCCCTCCGCCCTCCCCCTCCCCCTAGTGTAGCCTTCCAATGACTTCAACCTCACGCTGGGTGGAAGGGTCGGAGGCACTATTCGGAGGCACTATTACGGAACCTATCAGTGTCCCAAAGACCAACATTTTCAGGCGAAGTCATTCAAGCTTGGGAGGGAGTGGAAACGCATGGCGACTTGGACAGCAAAGCTTCAGGCGCTGGCGGCAATTGCAAAACTGGCAGAGTTTACTACGACAAGAAGCTGTGGGTACAGAGCGTCGGCAATGGGCAGTGCAAGCTGGAAAACGGGCTAATCAAAACGGTGAACTTGAACGGCAGCTACAACAGGAAACTGAACAAGGCCTGGCAGTTTCCCTGCAGCGAGCAAACGACCAAACAGGTGGGACGATGTAAAACGAACGAACAAAACAAAATATCGTAGACCGTTTAAATAGCCCCCGGTGGGGGGAGCTCTGGAAGGGGTGCTACATACATATGTATCGTTAGGGAGGGGGTGCGGTCAATAATGGGGAGGGGGCGCCCGTCATGCATATATACCGTAAATCCTCCAATAGTGCCCCCGGGGCACTATTTTTTCAACCTCTCCTTACCCGGGGGCACTATTGGAGAGGGGGGCACGGCACTATTGGAGCGGGGGCTTCTATTATTTCAACCTAAAAATTTTGAATGGAAATGCTAGTTTCGCTGTCAAAATTGCCGATTTTTCGGTGAGTTTGATCACTTTTTCCACATTTAATGGTTGATTTACTGTTAATAGTTGCTGAAACGTACTATTATTGGTTAGCAGTAGTGTGTATACACGATGTAAATGTACCTACCACTATATTTTTGCCCATAAAAGGCACATGGCACAACATACCCCTTACCCCCGGGGGCACTATTGGAGGGGGGGGGGGGGGGCTCTATTATTTCAACCTGGCCATACCCGGGGGCACTATGGGAGGGGGAGGCACTATTGGAGGGGGGGCTTCTATTGGAGGTACCTAGGTTTTACGGTATGCGGATAATTGTGTGAACGCTGAACGACAGTGCTTTGTGGATGTGATGCACACTGTACGCACAACAAGAGCTCAGCTCAATTGACCCTTCAATGGTAGACGTACTGTAGCTGAATACTAAAATCCGTTTGAAGGACCGAAATATGCATTCAATTGCCGCTAGTGCACGTACAGGTGCACCTCCACACAGTGCCGTGCAGAAATTAAATTTAAATTAAAATACTAAGATGTTCAGATCAACGGCGCCTTCGCGCCAATGAACGACGCGCACTTCTTTGCGACGTTGGTGATGAGTGGCTACAAATTGCGCTACAAGCGCCACCCCGTCAAGAGACTTCCACTGCAACTGAACGTGCACTATGGGCGCGGATTTCAGAACGCCGCTTTCGATGGCGTGGCTATCAATTTTGGCGACGGCAGGGATTCTTTCTATCCACTCACCGGCAGTATAGACGTCGTTGCGCATGAGGTAGGGGGTGCGCGCGCGCCGGTGCGTGCGTGCGTGCGTGCGTGCGTGCGTGAGTGAGTGAGTGAGTGCGCGCGAGCCGGTGCGTGAGTGCGTGCGTGCGGGCGTGAGTGCGTGCGTGCGTGCGAGCGCGCGTGCCGGTGCGTGCGTGCGTGCGTGCGTGCGTGCGCGCGCGCGTGCGTGCTTGCGCGCGCGCGTGCGTGCGTGCGTGCGTGCGTGCGTGCGTGCGTGCGTGCGTGCGTGCGTGCGTGCGTGCGTGCGTGCGTGCGTGCGTGCGTGCGTCCGTCCGTCCGTCCGTCCGGCCGTGCGTGCATGTGTGCGGTGCGTGCGTGCGTGCGTGTCATTTTTATTTGTGCTGCGTTTAGATTGGTCATGCCCTGACTAGAGAAACCTCAGGTCTGCTGAATCAAGGCCAATCAGGCGGTATCAATGAGGCGTTCTCAGACATGGCTGGTACGCCGCTTTTCCACTCATCGCGTCTTTTTTATGCTTTTGCCCATTTGTTGATCTGTTTGACATTTTGACATCCTGTGACAGTCTACAAATTTAAAATTACTGATACTGTAATGGCAATCACCAAATCAATCAAACAAAACTTTAATCACGTTCCAATGGAGGTGAAAAAGCAAGCGACATCTATTCAGGAAAAGCGTTTGAGGCGGCGTTTTATCCAGCCACCTTTACATGGGGAATTGCATACGGCGTCACGAAAGGCAAACGACCACTCAGATGCATGGATGACCCGCCATGTGACGGAAAATCGATTGATGATGTCCGAAAGTATACACGCTATCACAAAGTTCACCAGAGCAGTGGAATATTCAGCAAGGTACTTACCGTAAATCCTCCAATAGTGCCTCCTTCTCGAATAGTGCCCCGGGGCAAGAAGTGCCATACGATTCGCGTTGTACAGGGACACAAATCAAGCAGTAGTGATGTAGAAGTGGTGTGTACACAGCTACGTCCATTAATGAATGACATTCCAGGTACTTTCAACTACCTATTAGAGTCATCTACAAAAGGCAAAGAAATTCCAATAGTGCCCCTGGGTAGAGCGAGGTTGAAAGTATAGTGCCCCAGGGCACTGTTGGAGGATTTACGGTATGGACATATATTGACAGCCGTACATTCCAGAGAATTTCAGGTTTTCTACTTGATTAGTGAAGAGTTCAAAAACGGTTTCTTGGACGCCTTCGACATAATGTACACCGCCAACGCGAAATACTGGGGCCTACGGACCAACTTTCAACAGGGCGGACGATTCGCCAGTTTAGCACGTCAAATAAATCAAAAAAGGAATACTTAAATATTAATATAAGTAAATATATTGGACATCGTTTATCCTGTGATTTCCGCAGCATATAGGGGAAGGTGCCCAGCTCCAAACGCATTCAAATACGCACAAATTTCAAATTCCGGTCAGTGCTTTCAGCATTCTGCCATCGTAATGTAACTAATTCTGAGGCTTGCTCTAGAACAGCGCAATCGTCACCTCCTAATTAGGGCGCTGAGCTGGTTTTGAAAGCGGCTGAACATTTACGGTTGGGCACGCATATGCCAGAGGTCGACCACGGCCACGTCGACCTCAAGACCATCGTCGACGCCTTCGACAAAGTTGGTCTTACTTGCTCTGGTATCAGGGATAAATACACCTGTTACAACAAAAAGTGATACTTTTAACATCGATGGAGCGATACGGATTGATTTGAATACACTACAGTCAAGAGTTGGAGTTGCCATTTGCGGTTGAAATAGGAACAAAGACTCTGTGGAATGTGTTACGAGTCAAACAACGGTTCATTTAAATTAAACTTCATTATTCAAATTTAAATTGAAAATTAAAAAAATACTTATGCAGTACGCGCGTTGCACGTTTCTTGCGCGTGTAAATCCGATTCATTCAATGGCACCGACGCTGTTGTCGTTTGTAAATCATAATATGCAGCGTAACATTCACATGCATTTGTAAGCAGTGGCGTAGCCAAGGGGGGGGGGGGGGAAGGGGGGAAGCTTCCCCCTCCGAAATTGTCGGAAGCGCAAATTTCTTAGCTTGGTACCCCCCGTTGCAATGTGGCAATTTGTGCGTTTTTCTAAATCTCAATGCAAAAAATGATAAATCCAACGCTAATGAGCCAAATTTTTGCCTGCGGCGCATGATTTAGCACTTAACTAAGGCAAAATGGACCTTTTCAAACAAATGCAACAGGTAATAGTGCACGCATTTTCACGTGTGGCACATGGATGCATTGTACTTGTACACAAATGGCAAACGCAGTCGTGGCAAATGAGCGCGAAGCGTGTAGACAGATTATGTCTAAAAGCTTCCCCAGCCGAAATGGCGCAATGTCAAAAAAATTCGACAGGGTACCCCCTGTTGCAAAATAGAGTATTTGACCGAAATTGGACTCCCCACCCCCCCCCCCCCCCCCGAAATCAAGTTTGGCTACGCCACTATTTGTAAGGACTTTCTGGGAAACCTAAGTTCATTGTACCATTGTACAATTGTACCATTGTACGGAGAGAAGTACACCATAATATTTTACATGCGTTGACTCTCGATGCTCAACTGCTAAATACTAAAACAACGCGTCACACGTCACATTTCTTTTACAACAGTTTGATTTTATGTAATCTTTTACTGAATTAAGTTACATTTCCATTTTTTATCTCAATTCTCATGTGGTTGTACAGGGTGGGCCATTATGTATCAAGTCTCGATGTTGTTGTCCGTGTGACGAGACCTTACCAAATATTCAACAAAATCAGTTTACATTTCAACGCTTCAACACAGAGCACCTCACACACCGACGCAGCCTCAACTTTCAAATGCGACTAGCACTACAGCAAACGGTGCTAACCAAGGTTTACGCAGCGGGCAAGCGACGCGACCCCAACATCATACGGGTAGCCTTAGCGTGAGATTCTTTCGAATGAGGCAGATCTACATATTGCAACCAGCGTTCAAAAGTAAATTCCAAAGTGACGCGCAAACTGTTCGCGGTGGGACAACAATAGCTTGCCAGTCACGGAATCGGAATTCACAAAGTTTGTGGAGAAATACGGGTAGCGCACGTGCGTGCAGGTACGCACGCACGCGCGCAGGCACGCAGGCACGTGAATTGACGGGATGATGTGGAAATGCGCTGGGTGGGGTAGCGTCGGAGGACTGAGAACGGACGGCGGTGACAACCGCCGGTGCTACCTGGTGGACGAGGAAAACAGCCGCTGCTGCTGGGCCACACCTGAGAGTCGAATGTCCGGCAGAAAGCGCAAACTGGAGAGCTGCTGGTCGACGCGTTTAACGTGTCAACGCTTGCGTCTGAACGCTAACCTGAAAGACACTGCTAATGCTCGACTTCTCTCTTGGCACACTCCAAGCAGCGCAGCACCTCTCACACAGGCGTTGCAGTTGCAGATGGCAGTCTCAGCAGTCCGTAGTCTTGGGCGGGCAACTTGGCGCCGCACAGACAGCACTGTGTGTGTGCGCACACGCGCACACGCGCACACACACGCACGCGCGCGCGCACACAGGCATGCTCGCACGAACCTAAACCTAAAGCCTGAGCCCAAGCCTAAGCCTATTTGCCTAAGCCTATTGTGTGTGAGTTTTGTTGTTTTAGTATTTGACAGTTGAGCATCGAGAGTCAACGCATGCTTGCGTGTCTTGCGTGCCTGCGCGTCGCGTGCGCGCATGTGCTCGTGTGTGTGTCGTTGTGCGCGCGAGCGTGCCTGTGCGAGCGCACGCGAGTCTACGTGGTTGCGCGCGTGCGTGCCTGTCTGCAGCTGTGCACGTGCGTGCACGTCTGTGCGTTCGTGTCACCGTGCGCGCGCGCGTGCCTAAGCCTAAGCCTAAAAAGAAATTGTAAAAAGAAGTGTGGCGTGTGACGCGTTGTTTTAGTATTTAGCAGTTGAGCATCGGGCGTCAACACATTCGAAATATTATCGTGTGCTTCTCTCCATACAATGGTACAATTGTACAATGGTACAATGAACTTAGGTTTCCCGACTTTCTGCATAATGATTTTGTATTTTATACATCCATGTCTGCTCAGAAATTCTCATTTCTTAACACAGAACCACACCCGCTGCAATATTTCGGTGCGTTGTACATCCTTAGTGAGTCAGTGTTTACGAACTGCTTTTGTTCTTTTACTTATTTTGCGGAAAACACTTATAAATTCGTCTCTAAAAATGTCGCTTTGGAGAGCGCAAGTCGGGGGAAAGCCGGCGCCGTTGCCGAAGCCGAAAATACCGTCGGGAATTGTGCAAAATGACGACGACTGGGATACCGACCCCGATTTTCTCGTACGATTCTTTTTCCTGATGTATAAATTCTTCTTAATTTATTCTCCAAATTCAGAACGACCTCACGGAGAAGGAGCAGCGATGGGGCAGCAAGACGGTGGAGGGCAGTGGCCATCAGGGCTCGTTGGACATGCGCAGCTTCATCAGTGAGAGCGTTGGCTCGGATCAAAAGCTCAAGGAGAAGCAGCTCGAGACGATGCCCAAACCGAGCGAGGGTTACGGCGGCAAATACGGAGTGCAAAAGGACAGGGTCGACAAGGTAATTCGATAGGGGGTTCCCCCCCCCCTCCACCCCTATCCCGACGTAACTTGGACGCCCAGCGCATACATACGTTCATTTTCCCCAACTTCGAGCAAGCCATATGCCCACGGAAATTGGGAGTGGGACATCCACGGGCTTCGCAAAATTGTCGGCAAAGCTGCCTTCCCTCAAAGAAAAACAGCAATAGCAAAATCAGGCGAAATTCTCCAATAAAACCGAGCCATGGGTGCATACTAATTGCCGTTAGATAAAAAAAAAACAAATTCAGCGTTTTCTTTGTGTTTTAGAGCGCCGAAGGCTATGAGTACCACGCCAAGGTGGAGAAGCACGTTTCCCAGAAGGATTACGCCGCTGGATTTGGCGGCAAATACGGAGTGCAGTCCGACAGACAAGTGCGTGCGTGCTGGTGCGTGCGTGCTTGGCGTGCGTGCGTGCGTGCTGGTGCGTGCGTGCGTGCTGGTGCGTGCGTGCTTGGCGTGCGTGCGTGCTGGTGCGCGCGTGCTTGGCGTGCGTGCGTGCTGGTGCGCGCGTGCTTGGCGTGCGTGCGTGCTGGTGCGTGCGTGCTTGGCGTGCGTGCGTGCTGGTGCGCGCGTGCTTGGCGTGCGTGCGTGCTGGTGCGCGCGTGCTTGGCGTGCGTGCGTGCTGGTGCGTGCGTGCTTGGCGTGCGTGCGTGCTGGTGCGCGCGTGCTTGGCGTGCGTGCGTGCTGGTGCGCGCGTGCTTGGCGTGCGTGCGTGCGTGCCAGTGCGTTCGTGCGTGCTGGTGCGTGCGTGCTTGGCGTGCGTGCGTGCTGGTGCGCGCGTGCTTGGCGTGCGTGCGTGCTGGTGCGTGCGTGCTTGGCGTGCGTGCGTGCTGGTGCGCGCGTGCTTGGCGTGCGTGCGTGCTGGTGCGCGCGTGCTTGGCGTGCGTGCGTGCGTGCCAGTGCGTTCGTACATGCGTGCTTGGCGTGCGTGCTGGTGCGTGCGTGCGGGCGTTTGTGCGTTTGTGCGTGCCGATGCTAGGGCAGCGACATGGCGTAGTGGTCGAAAATCGGCCTCTTGCGCCGGCACGGTTCCGGGTTCGATTCTTGATGGAGCCACTAGATCGAGCACTTCCCTCTCGATGGAATTTCTCGCGCCGTCGCTGCCCTAGATTACAGATGGCATTCTTCCGAAGGTCTTTGTCTAATTCTGCGACTCTAGACCGGGGAAGGCGTCATGGAGAAGGGTATGCTATATAGGCCAGTGACGGCCTCCTAGCGTTGCCCCTAATCCAACAAGCAACAACCAAGAGCGTTCGTGCGTGCGTGCTGTATCAGAACAAAATAATGTTTTTTTTTGTGAATTTTTAGGACAAATCGGCCGCTGACTGGAGCTACAAAGAACAACTGGGTTTGCTTGTTTGTTCTTTTTGTTTTGTTTTTTTACGTGTCCCTTTGCATTGCACTCGTTTTGTTTTGTCTTTTAATGAGAAGCAACACACAAATTCGCTAATTTATTGGTAATTGAAAATATTAAAAAACTTAATGTTCAGCGCAGCACGACAGTCAAAAAGACCATTCCAAGGGCTTCGGCGGCAAATTCGGAGTGGATTCCGATCGTCAGGTCAGCAAAACATTTTGCGAGCGAGCCTAAGTGCTCCTTTCGTAAATTGTGTAGATTTTTTGCAAATAATGTGACAACTAAGAATAGTTACAATTTGTCCTATTGTTTTCTTCCTGTACTCCAAGTTGTTTTGCAGGATAAATCCGCCGTCGACTGGCAATACAAGGCCGAGTTGGCCAAACACGAGAGTCAGAAAGGTGATTTATTGACGTTCGAAATTTTTTAATCTGAAAATTGCGGTTTATCAATTTTGAAATTTTAATTCTAAATTTTCTATTTCAGACCAGGCGCGCGGTTTCGGTGGCAAGTTCGGCGTGGAGGCTGGCCGACAGGTGGGTTGGCTGGCGCTCACGCCCATTGACCCCCCCCCCCCCCCGGGCAACTTGTGACCCAATAGAAATCTTTCATGAATCGTATGAAAGCGCCTGCTTTTGATGTATGAGCAGTACGCTCTCTCTCGAATATTTCCGTAAACTTTCTTATGTCGGGCTGTAGAAGGGTGTTTTTTTAGTTTGAGGCTGGTGGAGTGGTTCAGATTTTCGTTTTTTTTTTATTTATTTTTGGTATGTTCGAATCGAAACGTATGCGCCTGCATTTCAGGATGAATCGGCTGCGGGATACGAGTACAAGGCGGTGGTGCAGCCGCACGCCAGTCAAAAAGGTATTCAATTTGGCATTTATATTGGTTTAACTGATTTGCTTACTTATTTGCATAATCAGGTTTTTGTCAAAAATAATATCAACTGTTATTTTGTTTTCTAGAACGGATTATATGTGCCAAATAATGTAGCTATATTCCTTTGATACCGTTTTTATTTTAGACTATTCCAAGGGCTTTGGCGGCAAGTTTGGTGTGGAGGCGGATCGACAGGTTTGTTCGTTTAGAATCAATTTTGCCATTTAATTAAAATAATTTTTCTATGCAATTTCGTTTCAGGATAAAGGCGCCGTTGGCTACGAATACCACGAAAAGCTGGCGGAACACGAAAGTCAAAAAGGTACTTACACGATTTTGTACTAATTTACTAATTAGTTCCCCTGTAATAGATGCCTAATTAAACAGAGCATTCTTAAATAAAGTCAAATCAATTTTAGACCACTCCAAGGGGTTTGGCGGCAAATTTGGCGTTGAATCGGATCGCCAGGTATGTACATTCACATTGATTTCTATTTAACAATAAAAAACATTAAATAAGAAATTGATTTTTACTGCCGCTTGAAATCCCCCTACCGTTGCGGTGTATTGTTGCCACTCCCAAATTGGTGACACGTTGCGTGGGGTGGAACTTTTGTTTTTGTGCATATATGTTTGTTGTATTTTTTTGTTGCTTGTTTGTGAAAGGATTTTTCAAGGACCGTGTTCTGGCGCTATTTGGGTGGGTTCCACAGATGCCAAACAATTTGCCTGTGGCGCTGCATTTCTGCACTTTTGGCTTTAACAACATCCAGCTCGTAACTGCGTGTACTTACAACCAGGTTTGCATAAAATAAATTCGATTTATGTAAATTAGAATTAAATAAAATTATTTTTTACCTCAATAAAACCATCGTTTTTGCCTCTTTCTTTAGCACACTTTTTGGACAATTTTGACAGGTTTTTGCTAATTACTAATCCTGATCCTTTATTAATTACTAATGTACTAATAATAATCCAGTTTAAAAAAGAGAGAAACTTCTTTTATTATTTTTTATGTTGTCCAAACGTACACGTAACTACAATAAATAGATCTGTTGAGGACAAATCGGCGATGGGCTATGAGTACAGGGAGGCGGTTCCCGCGCACGAAAGTCAAAAGGATTACTCCAAGGGTTTTGGCGGCAAGTTTGGCGTCGAGGCGGATAGACAGGTTCGTTTGGGTCCCCGGGGGCACTATTGTGTTTGCCCTGGACGTTTCAACGTACTCTCTCTCTGTCTGGGGGGGGGGAGTTCTTTAAATAAACTGGTAGCAGTGTTGTGCATAGAGTTGGAAGGGGCCGTGCTTTGACGCGCGTGGCACGTACCATGCCTCTTGAGAAATCCGTAAATCCTATCGCCAGACACCCCTGGGGATTGCGCGTGTGCGTGTGCGTGTGTGTGTGTGTGCGTGCGTGCCTGCGTGCGTGTGTGTGGTGTGTGTGTGTGTATGTGTGTGTCGAGGGAACACTACCATCATCACTTTTCATGGCCGTGTCAAAACTTTCAGGACAAATCCGCGTTGGGCTACGAACACCAAGAGTCGCTGGCGAAGCACGAGAGCCAAAAGGACTACTCGAAGGGTTTTGGAGGCCGCCACGGGGTGGAGACTGGCCGCATGGACCAATCAGCGAAGGGCTGGGACGAGCCGGCCAATGAGCGGCCTGGCGCAGCCAAACAGGCCACGCCCCCGGCCCTGGAAAAGGGCAGGGCCTCGGACCTGAGAAAGCGCTTTGAGCAGATGGCGACTGGAGATGCGGATGTGAGTGTTGACTGACTGGTGCACTTCAATGCAAGCGTCCAGTTAGTAAGGACAATGAGTTCCTCGAACTTAGATTTTGCCAGATTGGTTTACAACTTTAAACTAGCCCAATTTATGTCGTGACAGCAACATTTGTTGTGGTTTATGAAAAGTTTCTAAGCTTTCTTATATGTAGAGTTGGTAATGACGTTTATTTTAATCTGCTGTATCTGTGCATATGGGTGTGGATATGAGCTTTTAGCTTTTCATCAGTATAGGACCCTCCCCCAGCCAAAGTGCTCAATCCCTTCCACAGGCCAAGTTTCCGGGAACAAGTAGCCATTGGCATTGCTGAAGCCATTGGAATTGTTGACGCGTAGAATATGACGAAATTCTCAACTTTTTTACTAAAAAAGCGCTGGAGTCGCAATTTCGGTTGGGGAGCTTGCTCGACGCCCTTAGATCCTCCTCTTCTTGAGCACTATTCAACTTTATTATTTCACCTTTGTCACTCTCTTGATAGGCAATTAAAGAGTTGTGGAAAAAAGGCGATTGAAGTGCTGGGATTCGAACCCAGGTCTCACAGGTCTCAGGGGTACACAGAAACTGCCTCTCTTGATTAGCAAACGTGGATCAGACAAAGCTTGGATACAGGGTTGCATAAAAAAAATTTCAAGTTTTTTTTTTAAATTAAAAAAAAAATTTTTTTTTTAAAAAAAATTTTTTTTTAATTGACTTAGGAGCGATCATTGGTGCCAAATACCTGTACTATAAGATACTTTTAGCCTATTAGAGTGTCAAACACAAGTAATAGTGCTTCCCTAAAGCTTTTAGAAGCATATTTAGCATCGTTTTAGTCAAATGGTGACAAAGCCGCTGCCTCTAAATGGTCGTGTACGGTATCACACTATGTTGGGAACCAGTTGGGAACCCCAAAAAGAGCTTAGTTTTGGTGCTAATAAGCAAGTTTATGCATGAATAACTACTAATTGTACCATCTAAACACCTTTTAAACGCCTTTTTGCCACTCAAAAGCTAAATTTTACCCAAAAACCGAGAATTTTTTTTTTAATTTAAAAAAAATCCAACTTTTTAAAAAAAAAAAAAAAAATTTTTTTTTAAAAAAAAAAAAACTTTTTTTTTTAAATTGTGCAACCCTGCTTGGATAGTTGTGTGGCATGCTCAGAGTAATTTGCAATGGTGTATGGCATGGCTCCCGTCCAACGCGAGGACGAAGAGGGCGTGTGCATGAGTTTCTTCTTTCCCTTGGACCTTGAGCACCCTCCCCCTCTCCCCCCCCCAATGTCTCGTCACCAACAGTGTTCACGCACTTGCCAGGCCGAGAGAGCGAAGGAGGAGCGCGAGCGTCGACGCCAGGAGGACGAACGGCTGCAGGAGCTGCAACGGCAGGAGGAGGAGCGCCGTCAGGAGCAGATCAAGCGCGACTGGGACGAGAAGGAGCGTCTCAATGAGAGCATGGAGGCCGAGGGACAACGAGTGGAGCCTGAGGAAGAAGAGCCCGAGAGGAGGATCATTCGTGAGCATGGGCTCTGTCTGGGAGGGGGAGTGTTGTTGTTGGATTAGGAGCAACGCTAGGAGGCCGTCAATGGCCCACATACCAATCTCCGTGACGCCTTCACGTCTAGAGCTGCGTAATTGGCACAGACATTTGGAAGAACGCCATCTGTATTTTAGGGCAGCAACAGCACGAGAAAAATAAAATCCATTGAAAGGGAAGTCTCGATCTAGTGGATCCATCAAGAATCGAACCCAGAACCGTGCATGCAAGAGGCCGATTCTGTACCACTACACCGTCCGCTGCTGGCTTGGGTGGGGAAGGTCACCAGAAAGGTGGAATTCTCACAGTGGTGTCTCTTGCAGGACCTAAGAGGACGTCCGGAGCCCCAGTGGGCGCAGTCAGTGTCATGCCCGGTCTGGCCAAAGGTTGGTGCTTGGTATGCGATTGGCTATTGCTTGTCTTCGCACATGCAACGTTCGATTTCAGCCTCCCCTCCCACGCATGCTGAGCCAACGATTCAACAAGAAGATGACGACTGGGAGACGGGGGAGGTGGAGCCAGAAGCGCCACGCCCTCCGCCCCAGCCCACCGCCTTTGTATTGGCCCAGCAGCAGGCGCAGCCCACCCCGCCCATGCAGCAGCGGCCAATCAGCAAGGAGGAGTGGCAGGAGGCGGAGCCACAGCGTGCGGCCACGCCTCCTCGCCACGAGCCGCCCCCGCAGCTGCCACCTGCAGCAGAGGAAGAGAACTTCTACAGCCAGGCTGCTGAGGTGGGTGTTTTTGGGGTAGTTCTTTCCTGTAGGGGGATGATTTTGGTGAACCCCCAGATAGAAGAGTTGCAGAGAGTGCAGTCCCCAGTTTTTTAGCCAATCCCCGAGGAGCACGGCCGTTTGTACGACCAAGTGGGCTATGACGAGGATTTGGATCAGCCAGGATTTGGTGGAGCAGCCAGTCAACAGCAACCGAAGCAGCAGTCGCTGCCCTCGGCGGAGCCCGTGATTCAGTCGGCGGCCAGCCCTGAGCAGCACCCACTGGGCGATCCACAGCATCCCATGGCCGACACTGGCGTGACCGCTGTGAGGAATCATTGATCGGATCTCGATTAGTCGATGGGTGCTTTGAATGCTGAGCATGGAGGAGCGCTTGCAACAATCTACCACTACTGCGTTCGCCTACTATGGGTTTCGAGGTTCAGAAATCCAGTGTTTTGTTGGTATTTCCATAGTCAATCTCGGGCTGATTTCTAGCGCCCGGAAGGCAGAGAGTATGGTGTTGTGTTCCGAATGGACTGCCCCCACTCTGCTGCTCCTAGGTAGTAAGTGCCGGCCTGATCGGGCAGCTGATTGCCTTGATATGGTCAGCTATTGTGATCAGCATTCCGATCATTGCCAATATTCAGATCGCCGTCTTCGACTACCAAGCAGCCGACGTGGACGAGATCAGCTTTGAGCCCGATGACATCATCACCAACATTGAGAAGGTGAGCGAGTGGGGCAGCGGATGGCCTAGTGGTAGAGAATCGGCCTCTCGCGCGCACGGTCCTGGGTTCGATTCTCGGTGGATCCACCAACGATGATTTATTTGCCTGTCAATGGACTTTCTCGTGCTGACGCTGCCCTAGATTGCAGGTGGCGTTCTTCCGATGTCTTGGGCTAATTCTGTGCCTCTAGACAGGAAGGGCTAATAGCGTTTTGAGCTGCCCCACCTCCCCAAATCATAAGCAAAAGTCTAAGCAAAAGCCCAAGCGAAGACTAAGACTAAGCCAAAGCAAAAGCCTAAGCCTAAAACTAAGGCTAAAGGTTGGGGAGGTGGGGGAGCTCAAAACGCAGTGTGCCACAGGAATGCGTCATGGAGGTGGGTGCAGCAATATGGGCCATTGACGGTCTCCTAGCGTTACCCCTAATCCAACGACAAATGCACTCACCACGCGCACACACACGACATGATTATTGCTGTTGGATCTTGCATACGGTATATATATGCAAATTTTAGGTTGACCCCGGCTGGTGGCGAGGCCAGTGCCGCGGCAACTACGGTCTCTTCCCGGCGAATTACGTTGAGATACGATGAAAAAAATGGAAATTCATGTAAATAATTTTTAGGAATTTTACCATTCGGTTTCAATTGTGCCTACAGTTCTCCATACGATGAGCCACACCTGTGTAGTAAGCTAAGTCGAGTTTACTTGGGCGCACTGATTTTAGGCTTTTACATGTCAACTTTTATTTCTGCAAAACGAAAACGTTTGGTTCCTTTGATTTGGCTTGTTGGAAATTGTTTCTGTTCACTTAATGCTTTGTGTTCTCTGGTGCCAATAAAGTCGTGTGTGCTTTTGTTTGGAGTTTGGATTTGAATGTTGGGGCAGTTAAAATTTGGTCACCCCCTCTTAAGGGGGGGGCAACGCCCCCCCCCCCCCCCTTTACCCCCTCCCCCCTCCCCATCCCCTCTCCTCTCCCTTCTAACCTTAAAATTTAGTTTTTTGTTACCTGTTTCTGTCTTCCCCGGTTCCCGTTTTAATTATATTTATTTTCCCCAGTCTCACTTATAGTGCCCTACCCCACTCATACCTCCAAACTTCATAGCACTGCTACTGTTTATCAAATGCTAATTGTACAAGGTGTTTAGAATCTTATTATGTTACCCACTCAGGAAATGTAGGCGCGCTTGCTGATTTTAGCAGTCGTGTCTTCTCTCCTTGGGGTGAACTCGTATTTAACTATACTACTAAAAGTTCTTTTTGGCAGTGAGTGGAACACTCACCATCCGCTAAGTATTTGTATCAGTCAGTGGAATGGAGCGGAATTGACAGGTACACAAATCACACAGTGGTAGAAGCTGAAGGAACTTCCAATCAAGCATCGTTGCACAAACGCGCCCTAAGGGACCGTGTACTTCTCTGTGTAGAATTGCGGTGCATGTGAGTCAGAAGGAGTCACAATCTATTTTCACCTCCACAACCGTTTTTTTGTATTATTCGTTCGGAATTTCTGTTCGTTCAGAAAAAAATGACATGCCAGCTACTTAGAACTGACAAGCACCTAAGGAATGGAAAAAAAAAGACACCAGACCGTTTTGACTGCTCAGCAAATATAGTTTTTCAGATTAGAAAAATGATTACCCCTTCTCAAATAGTGGACCCCCTTCCAACAGGGCCCCCAGGGTTGAGGGTATAGAGAGTGTGGTTTAGTGGTGGTTAGCATACAGGACCGGTATTCCTGAGACCGAAGCACTGCAATCGTCTTTTTCCCACTACTTCTCAATAGTGCCCCCGGGGTACTATTCACGATAAATGGCGTGTTGCATTAGGTTCATCCAATGAGGCATTCATTCTTTTCTCCACCAATCAGTAATCGCCCTGTCTCGCAATGCCCTAGATACGAGTTGTGGAAACAGCAACGTCATACCACACATTTAGACAGCGCAATCGGTTGTCTAAGCTTGTGTCACTGGGTTGCCGCTATGCCCGCAACAAGACAGTAGTGAGCAAACCCAAAATGCCCGCGAGAATTGCTGTCGAAAAGTTTGCATGCGTCTTGCTCGATCCGCTTATGACTGGCACTTTTCTTTTGCTGAAGTTTGTGTCGTAGGCATAGGCGATCTTGAGCAACGTTTCCTGAAAACAAAATACCGTACACAATAGACCCGTGTGTACTAGGTACTTACTTACACTGGGACGGTGGACTGACAACACTGAAGCACAGCCATTTTACTGTGCATACCTTCCTAGGTACCTGTGCATGCCGCCCAATTCTTCAATAGTGGCTTCCTTCTAATAGTGGTCTACTATTAGAAAGACACAAAACTGAGGAAAAACGAAAGGGAAAACGCAAAAAAATAGTGATAAAACCGCAAAAATTTCGTTTTTTTTATTAGAAGAATATTACGAAATAAAAGGTCACATTTTGTTGAAAATGTTAATAGAAAATCTGTTTTTGAAATTAAAACCGTCTCTAGATACGACAACCACGTCAACTTAACGCAATTTAGTCCCTTCGTCACAATTCACGTTTCTCGTCTCGTTCATGTGCAATGTCGCTTCAGTTTGCGTAGTTCACTGCAGCTGTATATACACTCATGCAGTCAATTTTTATTGAAATTGA
>JASAMY010002646.1:0-34040 GCA_030248085.1 Paralinhomoeus sp. GSCO2_6
TTACATTACTACTACAGTGTATACTGCGGTTACACTATCCATCCGCACAGTTTTCCCTGTGTGTGTACACAGTGCAGTGAAGGACCTGGAACGATAAAGCGAGTAATTTGATGCGCAGTTTATTGGCGATTTCTTCGTTCGACAGTTATCGTACCCGTACCATGAAATTTGCAACTACAATGCACCAGTTACCGTACCACGCAATTTGCAAGCTACAGTGATATTATACAGCTATCGTATGCATTATTGGAAGAATTGTGTGTGCCTGCATGCGTAAGCGACTCACGACGGCGTGAACAAATAATTCAGGCTTCCTTCACGGAAACGATGAGGTGTGATCACATCCACGTAAAACAAAACAAAACAACTGCCGTCCGTGGCGGCACAAATAAATATTTCGAGGCGCTGACACGCGTAGTGACTAACTATACCAACTACAGTTCTAAGACATTCTCAGTGCTGTGGCGCCCTCCTGCAGGCTGCTGGCTGGCCGCCCTACTCTCTCCAACGCGTGTCGACGTCACCGGTCGAGGACGGAGCCTCACGCGCATTACAGACGTATCACGGAAGGCTCGCGCCACCGACAGGTTCGCGTCGTCCTGCGCTAGGACACAGGACAGCCTACGTCATAAACGTCATACCAAACGTCCGGTACAGACAGTCGACGACGACCAAGCTCTCTAATAGGCGCGCAGACTCGCCAGTCGGCAGCCGCTGGGCGGTTCTCTCTGTCGGCAGCGCCGCCGTAGCACCATGCGGTGCGGAGTCGTTGGCTGGATGGTTGGTCGAGGCTGCGACGCGGCTGACTGCGATGGAATGCCGCTGGGGGTCCGCGGACGCAGGAGGCGGAGGCAGGCTCGCGGTCGACGACCGCTGCTCAGCCCAATTCCTCTTCATCATCGGGCCTGTCGTCGTGACGACCGTAAGTGACGCTGCTGCACAATAGGTACAGGACGAGGCACAGGGTGGCGACGACCAAGAGCACGCAGAGGGGATTCATCCAACCCTGAAGCGCGACCGCTGGCTCTTTCTTCTCAGCGGCTCTCACCACAAGCACACGCTCCAAACTCACCCAAAATGCCGGGTGGTAGAGGTAGCGGAGCGGATTGCTTCTGAGCAGCTCGCGTTCTTCCTGTATCCTCAGCAGCTCTCGACGGTGCTCGATGCCGAGACGACTCATCTCCTCACGGTCGAGTGCCGCTGTGGACGCTACCGCCGTCAGGTCTGGCAAGCTCCCCTCTCTCGTCCGTCGCAGTTGACGATGCCGCAGCGTGGGCACGACGGCGGCCGACGTGCTCGGCAGCGGAGACGCCCCTGTCGTCGTCGGAGAAAATTCCTTGCCGTCAGGGCCGAGGCTCGTCGTCGTCATCGGTGTCAAGGTGAGCCTACGCTGACGTTGCCAGCCGCCTCCGTTGGCTAACCATGGCAAGGGGGAGGCTTTTCTCTGCTGATCCGGCGTCAGAGGCGCCGCGGTCTCCGTTTGACGCAGCAGCGGAGGTCGGCCACCGCTCGACTCGGTGCCGACCAGGACTCGCCGAAGACGTAGTCGAGCCGCCGAAGGGTGGGACGCGATCGCGTACTGCTCGAAATGGTCGTTGACCAGCGACTGCCGCGAGGAGCCCTGAGATGGCGGCAGAGTCGCAGCTCGTTCGTTCGACGCGCTGGCACCGGCGGCAGCGGCAGCGGCAGCGCTGGCCGAAGGAAACGTCGTGACCACTCGCAGACTGTGGGGATTGCCCAGAGTTCGGGTTGGAGCGGAGGGATCGTCGTGATCCACCTCTATCCTGTCGTGTCCCCCAGACGCGATTGGATTGGACTTGGACGTGGACGGCCGGTCGTCAGCAGCGACTGAAGTCCACGCACCCGCTGCTTTCTCCACAACAACAGGCTCGATTGGAGGGCCGGGCCGCAGCTCGACCGCCTCGGCGTCGGCCGAGGCGCGCGTAGGCGGTGCCCTCCCGTTCAGAGCCGGATTGTCGGCAGGCACTGAAGCGGAGCCCATGGAGTCGACGGAGCTCTGAGGTGGATACGCCGCGAAGTTCTTGGGCCGTGGTTGCAGCGCGGTGGAAGTGGACGAGCCGTCGGCCGGTGAGTCGGTGTGCGCGCTCGACGAAGGCCCGTAGGCGACGTGGTTCTCCACGACGGGGCCGTGACTCCGCTTTGGGTTCCGATTTGATCCTAGCTGGTTGAACGACGGGTCGAACTGTTTGGCGTGCAGCTTGGCCAGGTTGGCGTCATCCGTCGCCTGCGCCGCGGCTGTGTCCGCAATGTCGGCGCGCTCTTTCGCCGTTTCACTTCTAAACGTGTGCGGCTCCGCTCCGTCTGTTCTGCAGGCACAGCACCTTAGGACGGCGACGCTCGCTTTCTGGTTCGCGATTTGGGCGGCCTTGACGGCGGCGGCGACAGCGGCCTCGACACGCTCCCGAAGTTTGGCCGACCGAACGAACATGGCCCCGCGACGGCGCTGAGAGGAGACGAGCACGTTGTTCTTGTACTTGCCCTCTTCTCGCGTGCCATCCTTCAGCGTCGTCGCGCCGTAGCCAAACTTCTTGTTGTTGAACCACTCGCCCTCGTACTTGAGAGCGTCCGAACGATGGCAGACGCCGAAGCCTGAAGCGGACCTCTTTATTAGGCGGTCGGCCGTCAGCGCCGTCAGCAGGGCGAAGCGAACCGGATCTCTTGTCGTTCTTCCACTCGCCGGAGTAGGTCTCGACGACGTCGGCGCCGATGTGCTCCTCGGGCGGCAAGGCGCTCTCGTCGGCGGCGCCGTTGGCGCGCCTGGCGCGTCGACGATGCGAGGCGGCCGCGGGCTGGGACGTCGACGTGCCGGCCGTCGACTCGTCGTCCGAGCCGTAGCTCATGGTGCTGCCGCTGCTCCGGATGCTGCCTAAACGGCGTCCGTCCCTCCTGCTCCGCTTGGACGAGCCAGCTAGGCTGCTGCTGCTACACAGGGCGTGCACGGCCGCCGTCAGGACAAGAGCGAGCCAACGGGAGCGAGAGACTTTTACATGGGTCTCGGACGGAAGAAAGACTAAACTAATAGGATTGAAAGCGGAAACCACTACCACACAGGGAGGACGAGTGCGCAGACGCCACCACGTGCGCAGGTGCCGTCATCCAGCCTACACTATTACTGTACGATGTGCACATACGATTCTGGCCAAGGCAAGACAGGCCGGTGTCCACTGAAAAGTACGTGCCGAATAGAGTCGCGAGACACGAGCCGACGCGCTGCTACGCGCCAGCAGTCGACGCGCGAGAGCCGCGTCCACCGCTCACCTGTGGCGCTGGTGACCTTGGTGTGTATGTCACCGGTGGACCGCTGCTTCGTGAGCCGCAGTCCCTGCATAATCGTCCGCTTGACGGCCAGCGAGCGCTCGGACAGCGAGCGTCGGCGGCGCTGAGGCGGCTCGCTACGGGCGCGCAGCACAAAGCCGCCGCGGTTCTCGATTTCGACCAGCGCGTCCGCGGCCGTCGTCCCCTTGCCGACTGCGCGAACACGACACGGCCACGTCGACGTCACACCCACACAGTGGACGCGCATCCAGCAACGGTCTCACCTTTGTTTTTCTGCTGGCTTGTGGGCGTGTCGACATCGGACCGTAGTGACGTAAGCGACGCATAGCCGTGAGATCGGCTGCGATACTTGGCGGCCGTGCCGTACTGAGCCGACTTGCGTATGCCGTAGCCGTGACGCATGCCACGCATCCACTGGCCTTGGTACACGCCTACACGTGGTCGCGTCGAACGCCGCTCGCCTCTCCAACGGGCCGTCGACGAGACGGACCAACCTCCATCGGCGTAAGTTTCAGAGCCGTAGCCGTCTTGGAGGCCGCCTACCCACGTGCCTTGATACTTGGCTTGCGAGTTTGTACTAGCGCGGGCGCCGTAGCGGCCTTTGAATCCCTGAGACCACTCTCCTCGATAGAGCCACCGGCCGCGACGCTCCACTCCGAGCCCGTGGCGCTTGCCGTTCTGCCACTGGCCCTCGTAGCTGTTGCCCGACGGCCAGGTGTAGGTGCCCGACACTTCGAAGCCGCAGTGGAAGGCGCCCGTGTACTGGCCCTGACCCTTGGGGCCCGTGCAGAGGCCGTGACCGTGCGCCTTGCCGTCCTGCCAGCCGCCGCAGTACGTGCCGCCGTCGTCAAAGTCGAACCGGCCGCCGTTCATCGTCGGCGGCGCCGCGCCGCCGCCTTGACCGACGGTCACGACGCTCCTCGACGCCTCGCCCCGCGGCGTCGGCTAGTGGTCTACTGCACTGGACCGCGTCGAGTGGGCCGTCCGGTCTTCTAAACTTCCAACATTCGGAATGTGCTCAGCCAGTCCTGCAACGGCCACACCGAACGAACTTGAGAGACAGCGCTGCATCCATAAAAGTCCAGTGCCGCTTGAAAGACGCGGTCAGCCGACGGCGTCTCTTGTTCTCAGCTGGCCAACCGGTGGTAGAAGAAACAGCGATGGCGATTCATAAGCGAATCGTCGTCGATCAGAGCGGAACGACTGGAGATTGAGCAACGTCGTAGAAGCAACAGTAGCTAGCCAGGACTTGGTGGTGCCTGGAAGGTTCTAGCACGAAGTCAGTGGGCGTGTGGTCATTGCGCGCAAAGCACTGCGCCGCGGATTAAACTGGATGGACGTGTAAAACAAACAGGCCATATCCCATTACTCGGTCTCGAGGGAGGGAGCGGAGTGGGCTGCAGCATGACGGACGAACTGGTCGAAGCTAATCTTAAAGCATCTGAGCCTTATAGCCTCCCTTTATTCCGCAACAGGACGACGTAGGGACGACGACGCCTCCTTCCACGCGTCGCCGCGGCGTGTAGGAGGAGGTGGTGGAGGCGGCGAGGGCGAGGGGCGACGAGCCAACTTCGTCTCCCCCCCCCCCCTCCCCCAACGCCGTCGGCCCAGCGGCGCCGGGCGAGGGCCGCCTTTCCCGAGGCAGAATTATCAGATTGAAACGGCGCCGGCGAACGGGCAGAGCGGCCGTGGCGCGTCGTCGTCGGGGGCGCCAACGGCACACGGTCCTCCTTTCTACGCCCGGTCTCGCCGGCAGTGAGTTCTCGGTTTATTCGGTCGAAATGGAGTGGGCCGCCTCGGGCGGCGACTCAGCGCGGGCGCGGGCGCAAGCTTGTAGACGGCCCGAGGAGCCGACCGCTTTATTTATTAGCAAGATGGCTCTCGAGAAGACGCAACCTGACACGACGTCCCCGCCCGCCCCGATACGCCAACTCGGCTGGGACTGCACGTGCACGCGCGCGCGTCTCCTCAAGACCCGCTGCTGCTGCTGCTGTCGGCAGCAGCCTACATACAACGTATGTAAACGGGACGGTTCCGCCCCGCGTCTACGGTCGTCTGCTTGAAAGCCGATGGCCGAGTCAAGTCGACTAGGGCGGCAATGCCTTAACAATTCCAAGCGACGAAGTAAGCACAATCGATAGTGGCACGCCATCGGTCCTGTGTTATCCGCTAAGCGCCGGCAACAACCGACGAAGGAGTCTCCGAGACGGGCGTGTCGAGTCATGCTGTAGACAGATATTCCAACTAATGTCTCGCCGAATCGACCGCGCACCAGCAAGACAAACGACGACAACGAAACTAATAATAGACGAGAGAGATTCGCCAGAATTGAGAGGGTTTGTCCATGACGGCCTCGTCATTTGTAAACCAGAGGGCGCCGGAGCGTCAGCAGGAGAACATTGGCCCGCGGCGGTGGCAGCGGCGACACGACGACGACGACGACAGCGCTGACGACAGACGGCCATTCGGCGAGCGCGGGGCATTCATCGCGCGGTGGTGCAGTCGGCGTTGTGCGCTGAACGCGAAGCGTACGCTAGCTTCCGCGGCCGCAGGCAGGCAGGCAGGCACCCGGCCCGCCGCTCCTGGAAGGCGGCTGCGTCAGGAAAGCAGAGGAATCCACGTTCTACGGTTCGTTGGCTGAGAGGCAACCCGGTTGAAGCAACAGAGCAATAGGGCAGCTAGGCGGCCGTAGCGGGAAAGCTGCCGGCGGGCGCGCGTCGCCGCTCCACTCTCATCGACAGCCCGCCGCCCATCGCTGCCAGACCGCCCGCCGTCTTCCTCCTCCCGCCAGCCGGCCCCGTCGCCGCCGCTAGCAGCTCCGCCGCCGCTTGCAGCGTCGTCGGCGACAGCGGCGGCAGTCAGCGAAGGAGGGACGGCAGCTGGCTGAGCTAGTTTTCCGGCGACGATGCTGAATGGCCGGCGTTCTTGAGTGCGCACCGTTTTGAGGGAGGAGACCGCTGGCAACGACACACTAGAGGAACAGAAGCGGCTTCGTCCTCGTCGGCGGCCGCGTACCACTGCAAGTCGCTGCCTTTCCACCACCTTCCGGGGAACCTCATCGGCGCCAAAGAATGTACCGCCGCCACTTTGGACGCATTGTTCGGCGCCTTCCTAGCGCAACCGCTGCGCTCACACGCTCGACAGTTTCCCCGTCTCATACGACTACGCGCAACGGAATTTCATCAAGTAGGTAGATATATTCGGTGATTTGCGTGCAGAACCGGCCGTTTGACAACAACTCGTGGCATACATGGTAGCTAGCGGATGTGCTCCTCTCAGAGTTGGTTATGAGCTTAGGACGGCTGAGGAACTGGATGGCGGAGAGAGACACCGGTTCTCAACGGTCTGCATCGGATGGCGCGCCGCAAAGGGCAGAGGTCGCACACCACAGATACAGAGGCGAGCGGGCGAGCGAGCGGAGATCAGAATCGTCTGGACGTCGAGGCGGCGAGGAGCGCGTGGAGCAGCCGACCCGGCCCTTCGTCGAGCACGGGCACCACGGCTCGCTGCTCCACCCAGTAGCTCTGGGGTTCGTAGGCGTCGTCGAAGACGGACCGCCGCTTGACCAGCCCGAAGCCGCGCCCGTTCAGCGGGTCGAACAGCGACCTCTTGTAGAGGCCGAAGCCCCGGCCGGAAATCCGGTCGAGTCGACCGCGCTTCGCGAGCGGAAAGCCTCGGCCCGTGATACGGTCGAGACGGGCGCGCTTCTGCGGGCCGCCGCCAGCGGCCAGGCTGAGCGGACGAACCGATTAACACACTTCAAACTACAGTATGTCAAAACTACTGTACCTACACTGTAGAACCGGTCGTACCTGCCAAACAGCGTGTTACTGTCGCCGGCGCCTTCAGTGGATTCCGTCCGCTCTCTCAGTTCCTGAGCCTGAAGTTGCGCTGATGTCGAGAAGAGCTGAAAGCCAAGCCGAGGGCTACACACTTCTTTCCGAATCGAAGCAACGTGCCACTCACGGCGATAGCAGTGCACACAACCGTCATTGCGACGGAAATGGACGGCATGACGGTGTGCAGGCGCCGGCTAGGTGCAGTGATGTCGGGCTACCCGAAACGAGCAAACGACTCTACAAGTCGAGGGCGTGTCACCGTCGTCGCGGGCGCAATTTCATCTCGGAATCGCTTGTTCAAGCGGTCGCGCCTCCGCCCACCACGCACATGCTCGCCCTACGCTAGCGCCGCCTTCGACAGGGCCGTGACGGCGATGAGGCGACGCGTGAATGAATCGCGCTGATCAAGTCACGAACACGCGATAATTACGAAATTGCATCCGCCGCCAAGTCATGAGAGGGCGCCGAGCATACGGGAAGTGGGCGCAGGAAGCCAATACTCGGCTGCGTCGGCCCGCACCAATGACTGCGCCGGCGTGGGAGGGCACTAGCCGCCTCTCCAAATGGCATGGGCCTCCTCCCTACAGTTTTCCGTGCGTGTGTCCGCTAATTTTGTCCGCCCAAGACAAATGAAATGGGATCCGACGGCCTGTTCTGCGCGCAAGGTAAAAAGGCAGAGAGCATTAATGAGCGTGAATTATACAATGGTTGGACGAATGGCGAGCTCGCACCGGTCGATGCAGCATTTACGTGCCTGCGGGGGAAGTGAGCGTGCGTCTAACAAAAAGGACCAAAAGGAGCGCGTTGCGGTCCATTCTTGGGCCGAGACTGGCAGCTAGGCATGACGAAATCTTTGTTAATGGAACAGGAGGGAAGGTTCGTTGCCTGGTGATTAGGCGCGACGCGCAACGTCAACGACGTCCACGTCGACGTCCAACAGCCTCGGGGGAAAGGTTTGACGGCCTCTCGACGGTGCCATCCATTTGCGAGGAGGCGTCGGCGCTCATTAGAGCGGCCGACGCGGCGCCAAACGACGGTCGGCGCTCATTTCGAGAGGCCACAAATTACTCCTGACGTTCAGTGGGGGCCAGCCAGCCCAAATGGAGGCGCTGCCGTCACGCGAGCAGCGAGTCACTGTCGACACAGCTTCCGTATCACAGACGGTGTGAAGCAGGCGTGGCACACGACGAGCACGACCACAAAGTACGCAGGGACAACGAGAGAGATTAAAAGTGGGTTCTTTAGAACCGAAGTATAGCGCGCGCGCGCGGCCTCTAGAGGATGGGAATGTAATTGTCGATTTTGGCGCGGTGGCGCTGCGCGATGCACTCTCCGATCCAGACGATATTGCGCATCTCCTGCTCCTTGAGCTTCACGTACGCGTAGAAGACGCCCAGCTGGAACTGGCGCATGTACGCCTGCACGTTCAGCTTCACCTAAACAAGAAGACACGAGTCGGCTGGCTGCCGACACAAAGACGAGGCGAGCAACAAGCGTTGTTGCCAAGCGCAAGAGCCGGGTGTCGGCAGTAGCTGACGAGCGCGTGACACGCCCAAATCGAGCGCGTCGAGCGCACACTATCCACGCCTCGAGGCTGGCGAGGGCGCCGACAAGCGCGGCCTTCTTCCGACCCCCGCAGCGGACGCACACAGACTCACTTCAAACTCAAAGAATTTGTCTTCGAGCGTCTTGTCGCCAGGGTTGGAGCCGGCGCCTTCGAACATGGCTCGGTACTCCTGGAATGGGCTCGACCGGTCGGGCGATTGCTGGACCGGTCGCGCGCGCGCGCCCGCCCGTACCGAGTAGATGTCGCAGGTCTGACGGACTTGCTCGTAGTCGTCTGCGCGCGCCAGTCCGGCCAGGCCCTCAGGGTGGAGCGTGCCGCAGCGGGGGTAGAGCTTGGCGCGGTCGTCCTTCGAGAGCTGCGTGTCGAACGAGTTGATCGTGATCACGATGGCGCGCTGGTCCGCCTCGAACTGCAATCGCTCTCCTCCCTCGCTGCCCATCATCTCGACTGGTGGCGCAACAACGCGGCGGCACGCACGGCGAGAATCTCTTTCATGACTTCGGCGGTGGTGCCGCCCAGCTGCTGGCAGAAGTCGTAGAAGTCCTCCAGGTAGGACTTGTACAGCGTGTTGCGGATGATCTCCACGTTGATGTCGTCCAGGTCCTGCTCCGACACGCAGTCCACGAAGTAGGGCGCTGAACAGCAAGACAACACGACGCGTACACAATTCATGGAGTATGAACTGAGCGGGAAACTCGAACCTCTAACAGCACTCCCTAACAACTCTCTTCGCCTTATCGGCGACTGAGGCGTGAGCGACACCACATGGCTTACTTTACGCTGATTGACCAACCCAATCATGACGACAATAAGAAAACAGCATTTACAGCATACATAACATTCCCGTACGCACACCGTGGACGCCATCGTTCTCCCATCCCATCAACAAAGACGATGACGTGCCGACAAACGGTCAAGTCACGACAGTGAGGGGGGGGGGAGCACGAACCGAGAGGGGTGTCGACAAGGACGGCGTTGTAGAGTTCCGCGGGCGTGGAGGCGATGTGTATGGCTTCCATCTGCTCGAACGAGCCCAGCGGGTGGCACTTGGAGATGAGCTCGTTGATGGGCCGCTGGTGCAGCGTGCCCGTGATCAGCAAGATGATGTTGTCGATCATGTACGAGTAGCTGCAGCGAGGAGCCAACCGAACTCCTGGCCGGCTCCGACCGACCAGAACGAGACGCACGTGATGTAGTCGAGGAAGGTGGAGAGCGGCTCGAGCGCGTTGCTCCTCAGGTGGTTGAACTCGGTGACGAGCTTCTCCTTCAGTTTCTCGTCAATCACTTGCACCGTCATGGGGCCGGGCTCGTTCGCCAGGAAGTTGCCGTAGTCCGTCGACGCCAGATGCAGCTTCAAGTCTAGACGGCCAGGCAGCAGGGTGAAGTGAAGCGCAACCAGTTTGTGTCACACACAACACAACAAACCGTCGAGACTTTCGCACTGTACGAGGTTGGAGTAGTCGTTCGTCGTCAGAATACCTCCCTTGAAGCCCCGCACAAGGCCCTCCAAGTAGCCGTGGTCTATGTTGAACATCAGGTCGCCCATCATCGTTGACAGACAGACGATGTCCACACAACGGAAGGGATCCTACTACAACTTGTCTCTGTGTACTTGGAATCGATACGACAGAGGCCGAGTGCTGTGCTCAAACTAGTCGGTAACTAAAAGACACCGACACCACCGACAACACTGACATCGCAAAAGAATCATTTTTAGGATAAGGCGTAGGCAGAAGCTGAAGCTACAGCTGAGGCTTAAGAATAGGCTCTATAGGCTTGGTTAAACAACGGTACTACGTTATGAAACAGGTACAAATACGCCGTGTCGGTGCTGTCGGTGTCTTTTATGTAACGCCGGATTGTGCCCAGCTTTACTGTCAAAAATCGTTTCGATCGTGCGTGTCCGCTGTGTCCGCTTCGTCCAACGACAATCTTCTTAGTCTCTGCCCTTACGTAGCCTTTGGCTAGGCCTTCGCTTAGGCTTAGGCTTAGGGTTTCGTCTTGAGCACCTTTGGCGCAAGCTTAGGCTTCGGATTGGGTGACATTTCGCCCCCCGACATTTCGCCCCCCGACATTTCGCCCCCGACATTTCGCCCCTGCGACATTTCGCCCCCCGACATTTTGCCCCCACGACATTTCGCCCCCCGTCAATTCGCCCCCCGTCAATTCGCCCCTGCGACATTTCGCCCCCGTCATTTCGCCCCCTTCCCGTGTTCCATTGTCCTGCAAATGTCACAATTTATTGTCACAACGAAATCGCAAGCGCAAGCGCATAAATACTAGCACAGCAACAACGCGAGAGAGCTGCCGAACGAATACTGTCAAACATAGAAGAGGCGAAACAGAATAGCGAGCGGCGAAACAGAGCAGTGAATAATTAACGCAACACCGTACGCGCACTCGACAGACAGTTTACGCGCGCACGAGCGAGTTTGCGCAACAGGAGTTTACGCGAGCTGAATGGTGCGAGCGATGTCACGGAGATATTGGAGTGGAGGGCGGTTGGCTCGGTCGAGGACAATGGTCTGAAGAGCCTTGCCCCTCCTGACGAACTTCTCATTCCTCCCGACCTTGAAGGTGCCTTGCGCGGCTTGGACGAGGCTGAGCCGCTGGAGCGCCTCCTCTCTCTGCAGCGCTTTCAAAAAGCTCCACAGGGACGCGCTTTTGTTGAACAGATGCTGCAAGGCATTGTGCCAGCCCTCGACGTGGTTGTTTGTCCTAAAGTTGCGCGAATTACATTACATTACGCGAACCACGGCGAAGCGGTGCCTGGAAGCGCTACCGTGGCAACTGCTGCAGCGTTCTCTCATAGCAGTTCCACATGCGCAGAGGGAACTTGGGCTCGGACCGCCGGTTTCGCAAGCGGGGCGATCCAATCCACGTCGCCTCGAAGTAGTTGTAGAGCGGCTCGGCGTCATCGGGCGCAGCCTGCTGCAGCAGCTCCCAGCACTCCACCACCTCGTTGACGGGAACGAACGCCAACGCGGCCGGCATTCTCAGCCAGTCCCGCATCTCCTCGTCTTCTTTGTAGCTGGTGGCTAAGGTGCAGTCTTGTATGTGGCGCCACAAGCACTGCCCCAGATGGTAGTTGCATCTACATACAATGTAAATTGTCAAGTTCAGTTGCACGCAATTGCACGTAAGTACATGTACATGTGCACGAACCACTCACCCATGCAGTTCCACATGCGGAAACGCAGTCCTGACTAGTGATGGCAATTTTGACGTTTTTCATTTTTAGGTAGGTAGGTTAGGTAAAACTGGCCGCAAAAAGGCCTTAGGTAGGTTAGGTTAGGTAAGCTAGATCTTTCTGCTAGGTAGGTAGGTAATCGGGCAAATTCTTTAGGTTATAGGTAGGTAATTTAGGTAACTCCAAGCTGTCAAGTGTCAGGCAATATTGCATGCATGTACTGTAATGATTGCCAGCACTATGAATTGAGCACACGCACGCACACACGCACGCACGCACGCACGCACGCACGCACGCACGCACGCACGCACGCACGCGCACGCGCCGACAGACATACGCGTACACACCTGCACGCATGCGCGCATATGCTGCTATGTAGCATGCACTCCATCTGCCATGCACCCCACGGATAATGGACGCTCTTTGTTTTGCCGCCAGCCCGCCACAACTGCTACAGTGCTTCAATCGAGCTGAAACTTGGGATATATGTTTGAAATACCTAAACTTAGATGTGTGCTAAGCGAAATTGCATTTGGTTTACAAAATCAATTTTATTTCACCCCAAACAGATCACTGATTTTCAAAGTGTCTGCTGCCGGCCACTTCGCACTTTTCGCAGCGTGCCACTTTTCGCACGGATCTGCAAATTTTTTGTGCACAAATCACTTTCCAACTATCGAATGCCATCACAATGGACTCTTTCAGTTCCTCTATATTGTTGGACTTGTGAGCGTACGTTATCTCCTTGATAATTCCGGTACTTAAAAATTACGGTAATCTCCCTTTATAATCAGGCTGCACACTTTGAGACTGTGTAGCTTGTTTTCTTGACCAAACGCAATTTCGCTTGGCACACATCTAAATTTAAGAACCGACTGCCGTCCACGCCCCCGCAGAGCAGATGCTGGAACTGCATCGTGGGCAAGGCAAGGAGATCTACTGGCGAGACACGGTCACCTGTCCCACCGAGGCAGACTACCTGGACATGGTCAAGCAGAGTGAGTCTTTGGCCTGTCGACGCGTCCCCCCCCCATTCCTGGCGCTGCAGAGACGGGCGGCCTGTTCAACCTGGCCATCAGACTGATGCAGCTGTTCAGTACGTCCAACGGCGACTACCAGAAGCTCGTCGACACCATGGGCATGCTCTTCCAGATCCGGTGCGACCGTTACTGTTGGTACGTTCGTCACACGAAGTATTGTTTCGCCGCTCAGGGACGACTACGCGAACCTCTGCTCCAAGGAGTACGCCGACAAGAAGTCGTTCGCCGAGGACCTCACCGAGGGCAAATTCTCATTTCCACTGCTTTACGCCGTCTCCAGGGACGCGGACGGGGAGATTCTCAGTAATCCCGATTCTGGAAGGTTCGTTTTCGAATGTCGAACGAATTCTCGCGCAGGCATTCTGCGTCAGCGGACGCGTAGTTTCGAGGTGAAGAGGCACTGCGTGGAGCTGCTGGAGAGGGCGGGCGCGTTCAGCTACACGCGAGAGAAGCTTCTGGAACTCGACAGACAGTACGACGCCTGATGTTGTCATTGCAGCCGCAGTCGCGTCGACGCGCTTTCAGGTTCGTGGCCGAAGTGACGCGCCTAGGAGGCAACGTCCACTTGGACGCCGTGCTAGACGAGCTTAGACCGCTCTACTGGAGCAACTGACCTTCCGCCCTGGCGCTCAGACTGTGACGCATTCTCGCACGTTTCGCTTATGTCCTAGGTTCGTCACTCTTCATTGTTGACCGACTGACTGTGTCAACACAACAACGGCCACCGCACGGCAAAGCAAACAATACGCGGGGGCTACCGGACAATACGGAGGGGACGGGGGGAGGCACGCCGCAACCGATCTTGAAAGAGATTCGTTCTGCGCTGGCACCGGAACGAATGCAAACGTAAAACCCCGGGAGAATCCTGTAGGAGGCGCTCTACACCGGTATTCTGGTCGGGTCGGGGGCACAGCAAAATGCAGAACCGAATTCAGAATCAATCTTATGCAGCTCAATTGAATTGTCGTTGCTAGGGGGGGGGGGCTCTTTGACTTTTACTCGACGAGCAGAAGGCTGCCATACTTGGCCATGGCGAACATGGTAAGGAGGCCGACGAGTAGTCCACTGCCCTGTAGCGCCAGAACGGCCAGCGCGTGCGAGACGCCCCGCTCCAGATGCGTGTCCACGGCGGCGTTCATCTCGGGTATCTGAACAATTGCGACCTCTGAGCGACACCCACCGCGAGCGTGCGCGTCAGCAGCAGCGATTGCGCCCCATGGTTAGTCGGTGAGAGACGTACGAAAAAAAAGCGCGATCGCACCACCGCCCGTCGCCGCTCACCGACCGCACGGACGCAACAGCCCGCGAACCCCTAGGATCTCGGAGACTTTTCGCACGTCCGTCCAGCTGCTGCGAGCTGCGCGCGTCGACACACGAACGCTGGACGCGACTGCGAAAAGCGTGCGAGAGACTCCCAATCCCAATATGACAGGGACCGAAACGAGCGGCGGCGTTCCTTTCGCGCTCGTCGCGACAGGCAGGCGGGGCGGGGCAATCGACAACGACCGCGAACAACGCCTAGGAGGTGTGGACGCGCGACGTGACGCGACTGACCATGCTGCCGAGAGAGATGTAGAGGAACATGCCGCCGGCGATGGCGAAAATGTAAAGGCTGCCGTTGTTGATGTGCTCGTCGAGGAAGCCGTGGCCGGCCACTGCGAGCACGAAGCCCAGGAAGCAGGTGAGCGCCGACAGCAGGTTGTAGAGCAGCGCCTGGCGCAGCGTCATGCCCGCCTGCACCAGGATCGCCACGTCCCCTGAATAGGTCGGCGTCGCCAGGGCGGGTGCATGGCACAACTGACCCCGGGCCATGGGACAACCGACCCAGCTCGTGCGGGAACTCCTCGCAGAGGACGGCCAGAGAGACGGAGAGGCCGCCGAGAAGGGAGTTCGAGTAGGCGGTGCCGATGGAGACGCCGTCAATGAAGTTGTGCAGGCCGTCGCCGAAGACGATGAGCCAGGCGACGGTGCCGATCACCGAGTCGACGCCCGCCTCGAAGTGGAAGTCGTGGTCGTGCGCGCAGATGCCGTGCGCCTGACGACCACAGCGCCCACGTCACGACCAGCAGTCGAAGCAGACGAAGCGAGCGCGTCACGCACCTGCGCGTCGTCGGAGCCGTGCACCGTCGCGACTCGCGCGATCTGCTCGGACAGCGACGTCTCGCACACGTCTGCGACTCTCTTCGCTCCCTTGCGAGCCGTCGACAAGAGAGCGGCGTCAGACTGGCTCGGTTCGAGGTCGGAGAGTTTGACGACGCTGTTGCTCTCCGTCCACTCTGTCTGCGGCCCGCTCTTGCTGTCGACAACACCGCTGCCGCTTCGCCGGCCCGACTGCTGGAAAGAAAAAAGGTCGCTCCTCACTCGCTGCAGGGCGGCGCTAGGATGGATGCTACCTTCTTGCAGTGCATCAAGAACTTGAGCACTTTGTCCACGACGAAGAATAGATACACGCCGATGATGGCGAACCATGCCTTCGACAAGAAGTCGGCCGACTCGACTTCTTCCAAAGCGAACGCCTGCAGCGACGCCTCTTAAAAGAGAGCCGGCGGCGGCGCGCCGCTCTTGCGCGATTCTAGGTCAAGGTCAAGGCGCTTCGCCGAAAACGGGCGCGGGGGCCGCCGCCGCGCCGCGCAGCCGCGTCGTCCACACTGACGTCACGCGTCGGCACCGCCTTCGTCACGGAGTCACCACACCCGCGATCGTCCGACTGACACACCGCGTGGTCTCACGACATTCCATCCGCGCGTTCCTCGCCACGTCGTCATACACGCCACGCATCGACATTCGGCACTTCCGACGACTAGAGAACGAACGGCACAGACCTGCGGCAGGAGATGGAACAGAGCGCTGCCCGAGAGCGTGCCGACGCCGAGGCCGACGCAGAACGTGAGCACCCGGCGGTAGAGTCGTCGACTGAGCAAGCGGATGAGCACGATGCCGGCGGCCGCGCACAAGCTCACCACCGTCACCGACGTCAAGCCCACGAGCCAGACTGCCAGCGAGACAGCGCTCCCCACGGAGAACGCACAGCAAACAACGTGTCCGACAAGCACACAACCTTGTAGCGCCGTCGGACGACTCTTCGGCATCTCGACCACGTCCGACGAATGATTCCTCCGCGGAGCCGAAGATCCGCCCTCCGCGGCTGTCAGTGTCGCATTCGCCAAGAGAGAAAAGCCAATTTCCACGCAGCGCCGTGACAACTCGGCCGCCGCCATTGAACTTAGACCGCCTAGCTGCGGAGAATCGCTGCGTTCCGTCATCATATGGTCGGAATGCGGCTCATCATTCGCTGCAGCAACGTTGCCACTGTTTCTTTGACGTGACGTGCGTACTCGCGTTTCACGTTGCCCAAAAGAATATTCAACAGCAGCCGTCGCAACATTACGGTAGGACCGCTATTTGGATAAATGAGTGTCGGTACGCATCTCACACATGTACAGGTACGGGACACGCCATCCGACATCCGTCTCCGGCGGAAGGGGGGGGGGGCTCATCACCCGGCAAACAAGGTGCCAATTACCCTGCTAGCGGCGGAGCGGACTGACTCTGGTGGTTCACACTGCACTCGAGTCTGACCTCAGGCAGGCGACGGTCCTACCAGTCCAAGTACACCGCTAAGACCCCCTCTATCGCTTTTCATCAAGGTACGGCGCTATCCCAAACTTGGGGATTTTATAAATTTTTGGGTACTTTTCAACTTGTGACGTACTCTTCAACTGGTGTGGAACTTTTCAATTTCTGAGGTACTTTTCACTATAAAACAATTGGGGACTATTACGTGAGGCTGTAAATCCGTTTCGAGTGCAGCTCCTTTTTCCTATCCCACAATGAGGTACTGTTCCACTATACCAACATTGAGTACTGTTGCGCTATACCAACATTAGGTACTATTGCAGTCTTCTGCCACGCCACGCTATCTCCTTGCCGCTTGCCGCACTTTATTTGCCGCAGCAACGCAAACGTCCTAGCATTTCAAAGTCAGCGCGATAAGCACAGCACTGTAAACCCTCTAGTTAGCCCCTCCTCATGCAATAGGGGGCGCTAATTTTTTTAAATATTTCCTTAAACACACATTTTGAAACTTTCTTTGACACACACGCACACGACACACACACACACACACACACACACACACAAACCCGCACGCACGCACGCACGCACGCACGCACGCACGCACGCACGCACGCACGCACGCACGCACGCACGCACGCACGCACGCACGCACGCACGCACGCACGCACGCTATGTGATGTGATGCGTCCCATGTGGGGTTGGGGCTAACGGTAATTGCGAGGGGCTTCTAATTAGAGGGTTTACAGCAAGTCGTCACACAACTCTAACAACACTGCTCTTCGTGCTATAAACGATTCCTAATCCTATGCATGCCGCCCACAAACGCGTCACAAAATGCACGTACAGTGGCCTATAATCTTCAGTGTCGCTCTTGGCTCGCGCACTGACGACGTTGGGCGTACACATGTAGTACGTGTAGTTTTACAGTACTCCAAAAGTTGGACACGTTGAACTAGAGATGGCACGAAATCGATAGTTGAGTAATTAATACATTTCCGATATGTCTTATGTCTATATATGTTTTATTTTTTATTGCTTAACCAAAGTAATGACCGAAGAAAACATTTTTAATCGTACCATCTCTAGGCTTGAAACTACAACTACCAAACCAAGTGCCTCAAACAAGCGTATAGCAGCGGCTACAGTATGCTTGTCTTCTACGTCTACTCTTGTCTTGGCCACTCTTAAGATGCTTGCGTCTACCAGTAAATCGGTATTCAGCGTTTTACAAACCCTTTTACTTCTTTTACTTACGAGTGCCCCATGGCGCTCAATACCGATTTTGTGGAGCGCACTATGCAGCGTGTGATTACGCGTGGGCGGACGCTCCGACGATGACGAAGACCGGGGTGAGGAGGCTAACCAGCGGTGAGGTCAACGAGGCGGTCTTGCCAGCGCCTAGGTGTATGTATGGCGTGTAAGATCGCAATAGTTACGTATATCAACGTAAAGTATTCACCGTTTCCATTGGCGTTGCACCAGGCCGTCCTACACCACTGGCACGATCCGCTGCCGCCAGCGTCTCGGCACGCGGAACGACGCTGCTTGCACACCTCCAAGCGCTTGCTGTCGCAGCCCTTCTTCGTTGCTGGCACAATCGCCGTCCCTACAATATTTTCGCACGTCCAAACATCTAAAGCTAGTAGGTACATTACAAAGGCATGGCGTACCAAGGCAGGCGAAGGTGTAACAGCGCTGCCCCATGCCGTCGGTCGTAGCACACTCAACTTTCGCTGCGTCACATGCGGCCACAACCGCCACCAGCAACATGGTGACCAGCAACATGATGGTGGTGAACAGCAACAGGCAGGCAGGTATAACGCAGAATGTGAAGAGGCGTTGTTGTGGCTAGGGGGAAGAAGCGGCGGCGGGAACGGGAAGGGCGCTTTGCAAGCCGAGTCAGACAGCGGAAGTATCGCTCATTATGCAATCTGTGTGCCGTCATGGCTAGGCGCTCTGTGCCGCCATAGCGCCGTGACGCGCGCGCTGTGTGCCGCCGCCTTGGCGCCGTGGCGTGGCGCCAACCCGATGACTGTGCCCGCCCAGCTTGCTTCAATCCCCTTTTCCTGGCTTTTTAACCGCCCCATTCGTGACTCATGCAAGTCGCTCGTCAGACATCAATCAAGGACGCGCACAACACTACAGTAATCATGACTGTACTCAGTGCGTGCACTACACTACAATCTCGATATACAATTTACAAGGTGTAGGGCTAGATAGCCAAGCGAATTTATTGACAGACAGCGTCTGCTTCGTTTATTCGTTCGCTCAGACAACGGGCGGGTGACGGAAGCAGGTGGGATAAATGAGACGTGAGGCGGAGTGGCGAGACGGCCTTGCCACACCGCCTAGATGTACATGTATGTATGTATATATTTAGCCTGTTTTGCACAGCTCTCCGCTAAATGCGAGAAGAAGCTCCCTCTGCCGCTTTGTTTATCGCTCCTCAGACGACGCAGCCGAGGACCACGATAACGGTCGGTCAGTAGCGCGTTCTCGAGCTGTCGTTTGAGCTGTCGTTTCAATGCTACTGCCGAAAATTATTCTCCCACTGGCTTGGGCGCTGGTTGTACAGCCCGGCAAGCAGACTCTGTATGAGTTTCTTTTGTGCACTATTGGCTTAATCATTCAGTAGGGAAGAGTTTACTTAGGTGGAGGCACAGCAACGAGCGACTGCACAGCGACTACACGTTTCAACCTTGGCACTGTTGTCAAGGGTGCGGCCAGCAAAATGAGTACAAATTGTTCAAGTTTGTAAATGGACGTTGCCGGCGAATGCCAGAAAATTACATGCAAAACAAGGCGGAATACAGCTTAGTTGAAAAGTGGCCCATACTTCTTTCTCCCGCGCACTGTTGTTTCTGGTGCGGGGATCACCCTGGCCAGTACGTATGGAGTCCATACGGAGACAGAGAATGCGTGCAGGTTGCATATTTACCACAAATTATGCACTGTATGTATACGTACACTGTATGTACATACCTATGTAACAAACTAAAAACCCTCAAAAACTTCAGCGGCCAAGCCACAATGCAACCCATACGACAGTAGCAGTCGCTGAGGACAGTTTCTTTGATTCTGGCACACGCTTACGAATTCACAGTGATGGAAGTTTCAGTGACGTACTGAGCCTTGTGTCCTCGCCTACACTGACTGCGACAGACATGTCAAAGTGCGCCATATGTGCCATCATAGCCAAAATGATCAAAACAGCTGTTCAGGTGGTCAAGGAGCCTATTTAGGTGGACCAGGAAGAATTGTCGAAGTGGACGAATCGTTGTTTTTTAGAGCGAAGTACAACATTGGTCATGGAATGGCACGGCCACAACAGTGGTGTATTGGCCTTGTCGAGCGAGGCACCACAAAAGGTGCCCTACAATGTAAAGTCGGAAAATTGAATGATTCCTCTGAATCACAGTCCATACAATGCAGAGCAAATGCTCACATCTAAGCCATGGCCTGGCGCCTATGAACGTCCAATACCATTAGCACCATTGAGTGAAAAATACAGTACACTCAATGGAGAAAATATTTAGTGATAATAAAGCCGGTGGCACGCAGAGATGCAGCCACTTTGCTGCCGATCATTTTCGAGAATGTTGCTCCTGGGTCAAGAGTCATAACGGATGGGTGGGCCGCATACGGCGGCCTGCGACATGTTCAACAGCAATGGAATCTGCAACATCAGTGGGTAAACCACCGCGTAAACTTTGTCGACCCACAGGACCCTTCAGTTCACACGCAGGTCAGACTTGTCACTTTCCATACACTGTCACTTATATTTAATCGGATGTTTAGACAGTGGAGGCCACATGGTCGTCTCTAAAAGGCAGTCTTCGCCACCTACGAGGGACATCACAGGAGCTCTTTCCAACATACTTATACCAGTATATGTTTAGGCGCCACTTCGACAACAATCTCATCTTTCAAAGAATTTTAAAAGAAATGCGCCACCAAATGCCGTTTGGTCCTGCACAGTAGAAACGATATTCAACCCTGTCAGACACACCATTTTATGCTACCAAAAGTCAAACAGTCGGATGAGTTTTGATACCGCAAACCCTCTAATTAGTCCTCCAGCCCTCGTACTCAGCCCTACACCCATGCCCTCCTGCTGGGCCTTACAGTTCATTAGCCACCCACTACCCTAAGTGCCATTAGGGTTTATTGTGCTTATCGTGCTGACTTTGAAATGCTAGGACGTTTGCGTTGCTGCGGCAAATAAAGTGCGGCAAGCGGCAAGGAGATAGCGTGGCGTGGCAGAAGACTGCAATAGTACCTAATGTTGGTATAGCGCAACAGTACTCAATGTTGGTATAGTGGAACAGTACCTCATTGTGGGATAGGAAAAAGGAGCTGCACTCGAAACGGATTTACAGCCTCACGTAATAGTCCCCAATTGTTTTATAGTGAAAAGTACCTCAGAAATTGAAAAGTTCCACACCAGTTGAAGAGTACGTTCACAAGTTGAAAAGTACCCAAAAATTTATAAAATCCCCAAGTTTGGGATAGCGCCGTACCTTGATGAAAAGCGATAGAGGGGGTCTTAGCGGTGTACTTGGACTGGTAGGACCGTCGCCTGCCTGAGGTCAGACTCGAGTGCAGTGTGAACCACCAGAGTCAGTCCGCTCCGCCGCTAGCAGGGTAATTGGCACCTTGTTTGCCGGGTGATGAGCCCCCCCCCCCCTTCCGCCGGAGACGGATGTCGGATGGCGTGTCCCGTACCTGTACATGTGTGAGATGCGTACCGACACTCATTTATCCAAATAGCGGTCCTACCGTAATGTTGCGACGGCTGCTGTTGAATATTCTTTTGGGCAACGTGAAACGCGAGTACGCACGTCACGTCAAAGAAACAGTGGCAACGTTGCTGCAGCGAATGATGAGCCGCATTCCGACCATATGATGACGGAACGCAGCGATTCTCCGCAGCTAGGCGGTCTAGTTAATGGCGGCGGCCGAGTTGTCACGGCGCTGCGTGGAAATTGGCTTTTCTCTCTTGGCGAATGCGACACTGACAGCCGCGGAGGGCGGATCTTCGGCTCCGCGGAGGAATCATTCGTCGGACGTGGTCGAGATGCCGAAGAGTCGTCCGACGGCGCTACAAGGTTGTGTGCTTGTCGGACACGTTGTTTGCTGTGCGTTCTCCGTGGGGAGCGCTGTCTCGCTGGCAGTCTGGCTCGTGGGCTTGACGTCGGTGACGGTGGTGAGCTTGTGCGCGGCCGCCGGCATCGTGCTCATCCGCTTGCTCAGTCGACGACTCTACCGCCGGGTGCTCACGTTCTGCGTCGGCCTCGGCGTCGGCACGCTCTCGGGCAGCGCTCTGTTCCATCTCCTGCCGCAGGTCTGTGCCGTTCGTTCTCTAGTCGTCGGAAGTGCCGAATGTCGATGCGTGGCGTGTATGACGACGTGGCGAGGAACGCGCGGATGGAATGTCGTGAGACCACGCGGTGTGTCAGTCGGACGATCGCGGGTGTGGTGACTCCGTGACGAAGGCGGTGCCGACGCGTGACGTCAGTGTGGACGACGCGGCTGCGCGGCGCGGCGGCGGCCCCCGCGCCCGTTTTCGGCGAAGCGCCTTGACCTTGACCTAGAATCGCGCAAGAGCGGCGCGCCGCCGCCGGCTCTCTTTTAAGAGGCGTCGCTGCAGGCGTTCGCTTTGGAAGAAGTCGAGTCGGCCGACTTCTTGTCGAAGGCATGGTTCGCCATCATCGGCGTGTTCTTGATTCTTCGTCGTGGACAAAGTGCTCAAGTTCTTGATGCACTGCAAGAAGGTAGCATCCATCCTAGCGCCGCCCTGCAGCGAGTGAGGAGCGACCTTTTTTCTTTCCAGCAGTCGGGCCGGCGAAGCGGCAGCGGTGTTGTCGACAGCAAGAGCGGGCCGCAGACAGAGTGGACGGAGAGCAACAGCGTCGTCAAACTCTCCGACCTCGAACCGAGCCAGTCTGACGCCGCTCTCTTGTCGACGGCTCGCAAGGGAGCGAAGAGAGTCGCAGACGTGTGCGAGACGTCGCTGTCCGAGCAGATCGCGCGAGTCGCGACGGTGCACGGCTCCGACGACGCGCAGGTGCGTGACGCGCTCGCTTCGTCTGCTTCGACTGCTGGTCGTGACGTGGGCGCTGTGGTCGTCCAGGCGCACGGCATCTGCGCGCACGACCACGACTTCCACTTCGAGGCGGGCGTCGACTCGGTGATCGGCACCGTCGCCTGGCTCATCGTCTTCGGCGACGGCCTGCACAACTTCATTGACGGCGTCTCCATCGGCACCGCCTACTCGAACTCCCTTCTCGGCGGCCTCTCCGTCTCTCTGGCCGTCCTCTGCGAGGAGTTCCCGCACGAGCTGGGTCGGTTGTCCCATGGCCCGGGGTCAGTTGTGCCATGCACCCGCCCTGGCGACGCCGACCTATTCAGGGGACGTGGCGATCCTGGTGCAGGCGGGCATGACGCTGCGCCAGGCGCTGCTCTACAACCTGCTGTCGGCGCTCACCTGCTTCCTGGGCTTCGTGCTCGCAGTGGCCGGCCACGGCTTCCTCGACGAGCACATCAACAACGGCAGCCTTTACATTTTCGCCATCGCCGGCGGCATGTTCCTCTACATCTCTCTCGGCAGCATGGTCAGTCGCGTCACGTCGCGCGTCCACACCTCCTAGGCGTTGTTCGCGGTCGTTGTCGATTGCCCCGCCCCGCCTGCCTGTCGCGACGAGCGCGAAAGGAACGCCGCCGCTCGTTTCGGTCCCTGTCATATTGGGATTGGGAGTCTCTCGCACGCTTTTCGCAGTCGCGTCCAGCGTTCGTGTGTCGACGCGCGCAGCTCGCAGCAGCTGGACGGACGTGCGAAAAGTCTCCGAGATCCTAGGGGTTCGCGGGCTGTTGCGTCCGTGCGGTCGGTGAGCGGCGACGGGCGGTGGTGCGATCGCGCTTTTTTTTCGTACGTCTCTCACCCGACTAACCATGGGGCGCAATCGCTGCTGCTGACGCGCACGCTCGCGGTGGGTGTCGCTCAGAGGTCGCAATTGTTCAGATACCCGAGATGAACGCCGCCGTGGACACGCATCTGGAGCGGGGCGTCTCGCACGCGCTGGCCGTTCTGGCGCTACAGGGCAGTGGACTACTCGTCGGCCTCCTTACCATGTTCGCCATGGCCAAGTCTGGCAGCCTTCTGCTCGTCGAGTAAAAGTCAAAGAGCCCCCCCCCCCCCCTAGCAACGACAATTCAATTGAGCTGCATAAGATTGATTCTGAATTCGGTTCTGCATTTTGCTGTGCCCCCCGACCCGACCAGAATACCGGTGTAGAGCGCCTCCTACAGGATTCTCCCGGGGTTTTACGTTTGCATTCGTTCCGGTGCCAGCGCAGAACGAATCTCTTTCAAGATCGGTTGCGGCGTGCCTCCCCCCGTCCCCTCCGTATTGTCCGGTAGCCCCCCGCGTATTGTTTGCTTTGCCGTGCGGTGGCCGTTGTTGTGTTGACACAGTCAGTCGGTCAACAATGAAGAGTGACGAACCTAGGACATAAGCGAAACGTGCGAGAATGCGTCACAGTCTGAGCGCCAGGGCGGAAGGTCAGTTGCTCCAGTAGAGCGGTCTAAGCTCGTCTAGCACGGCGTCCAAGTGGACGTTGCCTCCTAGGCGCGTCACTTCGGCCACGAACCTGAAAGCGCGTCGACGCGACTGCGGCTGCAATGACAACATCAGGCGTCGTACTGTCTGTCGAGTTCCAGAAGCTTCTCTCGCGTGTAGCTGAACGCGCCCGCCCTCTCCAGCAGCTCCACGCAGTGCCTCTTCACCTCGAAACTACGCGTCCGCTGACGCAGAATGCCTGCGCGAGAATTCGTTCGACATTCGAAAACGAACCTTCCAGAATCGGGATTACTGAGAATCTCCCCGTCCGCGTCCCTGGAGACGGCGTAAAGCAGTGGAAATGAGAATTTGCCCTCGGTGAGGTCCTCGGCGAACGACTTCTTGTCGGCGTACTCCTTGGAGCAGAGGTTCGCGTAGTCGTCCCTGAGCGGCGAAACAATACTTCGTGTGACGAACGTACCAACAGTAACGGTCGCACCGGATCTGGAAGAGCATGCCCATGGTGTCGACGAGCTTCTGGTAGTCGCCGTTGGACGTACTGAACAGCTGCATCAGTCTGATGGCCAGGTTGAACAGGCCGCCCGTCTCTGCAGCGCCAGGAATGGGGGGGGGGACGCGTCGACAGGCCAAAGACTCACTCTGCTTGACCATGTCCAGGTAGTCTGCCTCGGTGGGACAGGTGACCGTGTCTCGCCAGTAGATCTCCTTGCCTTGCCCACGATGCAGTTCCAGCATCTGCTCTGCGGGGGCGTGGACGGCAGTCGGTTTCTTCAGAAGGCAGAGATGGTGGGGCCGGCGACTCACCGCTGAAGATGCGCGTGGCCTGCGCGACGCGCGCGTTGTCTCCGTTGCCGACGAGCGAGATGGTCTTCTCTAACGCCAGAAAGTAGACGTAGTTCGCCGCATTGATGGTCTGCGCCACGCCAAAAATGCTGTGCGCGACGGGCGAGCCGCGCCGGAGGATCGAGTTGTCCTCGATGTCGTCGATCCTGCGCGAAAGCTCGTTTCTGTCGGAACTGAGTGGGGGGGGGACAGGGGGAGCGTACATAAGACTAGCGTTGTGCATCATCTGGACGATCTCGCAGACCCGCTCGAGCTTCTCGCTCGGTATGTTCAGCCAGACGTTGAACGCCTTCGCCAGCTTCGTCCTCACGTGCTTTCCCGGCAGCCGGCAGACGTAGTGGAAGGGAGTGAGCAGCGCCTTCTCCATGCCTCCTTCCTCGTCCGACATTCTAGCTAGTCTCTGGCGCGACTCTAACAACGCAACCCACGCGCTCACAACGCTAATTTAGGTACCGACCTTTTCTCTCTCTGTCCGTCGTTCAACAAAAATCAAGTGGTTTATTCAGCAACAACAAACAACAACGTTGTGCAGCAACTATCGCTTCTTCTTCTTCGCCTTCTTCCTCATCTTTTTTATCAGCCTGGAGGACATCCACACGGGATATTTGCCGTCCTTCAACTTCTTGCCGCTTTTGTCATCCGCAGATGACGACTTCTTCTCAGGCGCCTCCTTGGCGCCGTCAGCGGCTTCAATAATTTGCACGTCCATATCTGAATCGGTCAGTTGTAACCTCTGGCGTAGATTGACGAGGACTACAGCCCTACCTTGCTCCATCTCGGCTGGCTTAGCTTCTTGCTCTGCTTGGAACGCCTTGAGGCCGGCCGCTAACTCCTTGACGGTGCTACTAAATTGCGTAGCGCGCACGCTCAAAACGTAGCGTAGCGTCTTCAGGCGGGTTCTAGAACGCCACGTTAATTTCGGACTGCGCCGAATTCTGAAAACCAGGCGGATTCTACTACAGGAGGGTATTCGCCAACACCGCTGAAAAGTGCTCCAGCCGCGTTCGCGTATAACCCCATGTACACGAACAGAAGGCACACTCATGCGTTTTGTTGTTGCAGAAAAGCGACAAAGACAAAAACCGATCTATGGCGTCGATTCCCATGCCCGCCCGAGCGTCGCGTGGTGTCATACGTCCCCGCCCAGCGTCTAGTGGTTCGTCTGCTGTGATTTGTGTCAGGACCGTTATCAGTATCGCGTTGAAGAAGTGTTTCTCGTCTCCCCATACATTCGAAGAAGTATTCCCGACTAAGTTGATACGCGAGCGGTGCCAGGGTTGGCGTGGCCGTCCTCCCTGTGTGTTGCTGCTGTTGTCCTCCCTTTGTGATGCCGCCGACAAAGGTAATTGGCCACACCTGGGGGTCGTCGTCGTCTGCCACGTCTCGCCGTCCTTCGTCGTCGCCGTCGAAGCCGCCGCCGCGCATTCCACCGGCTCAACTCGCATAGCCGTCTTGCTCGCACGCGCGCGCGCGCGCGCGCACGCACGCACGCGCGCACTGCAAGCACTGCAAGCAATAATTTAAATAAATTAAATATCTCTCAGCACTATTTTAAAGCGTTCGCCTCGAGCTGTTCGTCAGCGGCTGCTGGTCCAAGGGCCGAAGAAGGCGGCGTGGCCGACGGGCCGTTGGGCGACGCGGGCGGCGCGAGGCGAAGGCGGTGGCTGCTTCGTCGTCTCCCTGTCGCAAGGACGCGCACGGGGAGGCGTCGCGTGGTGACATACGTGCCCGCCCACCGTCTAGTGGTTCGTCTGCTGTGATTTGTGTCAGGACCATTATCAGTATCGCGTTGAAGAAGTGTTTCTCGTCTCCCCATACATTCGTCTCCCTGTCGTCTCCGCTTCGACCGACGAGGAGGCGACCGAGAGAGTTCGTCTTCTGGCCGAGCACTCGAGCGCCGATCGCACGCGCATGCCGGTCGGCGGCGAAGAGGTGTAGCAGCAGCGCGTGCTGTCCGCCGCTTCGGAAGTGAAGGAAGAGGAGGAAGAGGCGGACAGTGACGCGGACGAGTCGGCCAAGCTAGACTCGACGACGACGTCGACGAAGCAAGCGTCTGCGGGCTCCGTCTTGGCGCCGCCGCTCGTCAAGCAGACGAACGGAGCGTCGAATGGCGCACAATCTGATCGACAAGAAGTACCGCTGCAGCATCAACGTTCGCATCGCCCAGCTGAAGCTGATGATCGCGCCCGACCGCCGCCGCAGCAGCGAGCCGACGTACGCGCGCACTGCGAGTGACGATTGGCTCAAAACCCAAAAGAAAACCTCAAAATCGGCAAACATTTTTGGTACTGGTCAGTTTTGTTTACGTGTGGGTGTGTGTGTGTGTCAGTCCTTCTAAGAAAACCTCTAAGAAACATTGTCAAGCATGTCAACATGTCTTAACACAAAGTACTTGTTCTCAACACGCCTCTAATACAGCGTAAACGAATAGTCAGAAGCGCCGCGAATCGCGAAAAATTGCCAGCGTCGTTCTCGCACGGGGTGGTGTTCGCGAACCCGCCTGAGTTTTGCGCTTTTTGGCGCGCGCAATTCGTAGCAGGCGAGTTTGAAAACGTAGCGTAGCGGCGGACGCTCAAGTCCGTAGCACCGTCAAGGAGCTAATCGGTTGGCCCGGTCCAGTTCACGCGCGTGATATTTGTCGCGCTTGACGGCGCGCATCTTCCGCTTCCACTTGCTGCGGATGCTCTTCGCCATCCCTTGAGCTTCCTCTACAACGGCACGCACGCCCGTCGCTCCGTCGACACCAGCCCACACACCTCACAAAATACGCAAATGTGGAGCAAGAAGCCTTCTAGCCAACGTTTATTAGTCAACGAAAATCGCGGCACATTGCGCAATTACGGAACGAGTAACAGATCGCACAGCACGTAACCGTGAAACAAACTTAAAGCTTGCACGAGCGAGACACCATCACACGTGAGACCTTTGGTTGGGCATAACAGATTATGTCGTTGTTCATCAGCAGCACCCAGGAGTCAGGTACGGTATGCGTGTGTGCAGTTGCATTCTGTTTGCGTCGACAGCACTAAATGTGGAACTCCCTGACGAGCCAGGAGGAGCGCTTGGAGGCCGTGTCCATGCCGGACGTGAGCGCGAGCAGCGACCGCTCGTCGTCGTCACTGCCGACAGTCGTCGCCGTCAGCGCGCCGACAGTGGGAGCGGCCGACTCGGCTCCGAGCTCGTCGACGCTGACGGGGCGGTCGGCGCCGACGCCCTCGCGCGTCTTGTACTCGCCCGAGGGATACAGACGCGACAGCCACACCAAAGCGGCCACGACGGCGGCCAGCAGGGCGACGAGCAAAACGATAGCGATCGCTGCAATGTCGGCTATGTCAACCGAAACGAATGAGGAGCCAACGCGCGCGCACTACGCACCGGCAAAAGTCAATCGCCAGCTCGAGCGCCCCGCGTCTGCGTCGAGGACGTCGAACGCGAGAACCGACAGAAGTCGGGAGTCGCCGCTCTCACGGCTGCCGGCGGCGGCGGTGACCATCGTTGACGGAAGCCAAGGCGTGTGGAAGCGGCCGCACAGAGAGGTTCTCTCCCCCCTGAGCGGACCGCGCCAGTCCAGCGTGCCTGCCTCTTTGAATGGAAATGCGTTCGCGCCCAGTTGCAGACGGGCGATGCAACCACGAAAGTCTGGAATGTATGACAAGAATCGACCTATCTACCTGTACGTCTGTATGTGATCTGCGGGCAAAACGACCTGGATCGCCAACATCCCATACGACGGTGCTTTCCAAAACTTCCTCGAAGTCGAGTTCAGTCATCAGCTTCTCGGTCACGTTGCCGTTTACCTAAGACAGATACTATTCGTTCACCTAAAGTACGAGCATACGACGAAACCTGGAAGAACAGGTTGGGTCCATCCGCCCAGAAGGACACATCGTAAAACGAGTGGCTCCCTCCGAGCGAACCAACGCCGAATTTCGACACGTCGAGTTCGTTTTTCGAGTCGCTGACGACCAGAGACAATCGCCCTTAAGCGGTCGTACGCTGTCAAAAGTAAGCGGTTTGCCAGCGGGCGTGTAGGAGTCCGCACCGGTTTCCGGCGACAGAGTCAAGCTGACGCGCGCGTCGCTGTAGAGCGCCGTGCCGACGAGCAAGCTCGCGCTCCGACGTCCGTCACTCTCAAAGGCGATCCGGTACACGGTTCCCCCGCCAACCGCCGCGCCGTCATGACGACGTCGCATCCATCGGAAGGCGCCGCCCGTCGGGAAGGAGACCCCCACATCTGCACAGTCCACTCTCGGCAATCGTCAGAGGCAGAGCAGACGAGCGAACCAGAGTCGCACAGCGGCCCGCCAAAGGGAGTCGCGGAGCAGTCGCAGACGAAGTCGTCGTAGAGCTCGCGGCAGCGGCCGCCGTGACGACAGCCTCCGTCCGCGCAGAGGCCCCGCAGTCCCCGGCGCGGAGTGGCCAGAGCGGGCCGGCGCTCGTCTCCGACAACGGACCACAGGTCGACAACTCGCGAATTCACCATCAGCCGACGGAAGGCGGCAGGCAAGCCGCCGCACGCGCCGACGTCGTCTGAACGGTCTAGCAGCTTGGGCGAACGCTACGCGTCATCAAGCGCAGAACGCACCCGCGCCCAGACGGAGCGTGTCGACTCGAGGTATGGGCACATAGACGTTGGAGTCGAAGAAGGCGGCGTCGTCGTCAACCGCCAGCCAGAACTTTCCGTCCGAGACGAACGCGCGACACCGACGCCACGTGTCGGAAGCTAAAGAAGCATTCGCCGGCCGAGACCGCAAGTCGTACACGCGGCCTCCCGTAGCTGCTTGAGCGACGAGCGTGTCGTCTGAAACAGAACTCTCGAGGTGGCACGTCGCTGCGGAGCAGGCAAAGCTCGCCGCACCGTCGAGAAAGAGCTTCAGCCACTCGCCGGCCAGTGGCGTATGGGCCGCGGACAAGACGAGTCCAGTGGCGCGAGCGGTTCTGGAACTCGACAGCCACGTCGAATGAGACAGCGTTCGTCGCCAGCTCCATGGGAGGGAAGACAACTGCTGCTCGCGCAGACACCAAAGTGGCCACACGGTCCGCCACTGAACTTCGAACGCAACGCGACCGTCAACGGCAGCACAAACACAAGGAGACCGTGCTCTCTGCAGACGAGCGTCTTCTGGGGGGCCAAGGACGACTCATTCGCGCCTCCCTGAACGGAAAAGTCACCCGCCTATTGTATGGTGCGCTGCTTCTTCTGAATGCACAGTGATGGAGGCATGTGCGTTCATCGTCATAGACTGTGTCTATGGCGTGACCTATTCAGTTTCAAACTTTCTCGGGAGGCGTGCCTCGTGCCGCCGACGATTCAACGAAGCTCTGCCTCAGGATATGCATGTTTCCACACGGTGGTTCAGCGCCCAGTGCAAGAAACATCACAGGCTCGGGACATCCATACATGCCCCAACCTACTAGCCAATTAAAACAGCAACTGAACGGGTGGAAACAGACCAACCTCTTGAGTGCACGACTGAAACTGAGCTGTGGCAGCGTCGGCGCCTTGAGAAGACGCAGTAAACCGCGCAAAATCGCCGCGTCCGTCTAGACAATTAATTGCGTGAGTTTTTTTTTCAGTGGGCAGAGGGCCGAGTTTACCAGTTCACCCTCTGCACAGTAGACGTATGTAGACCAGCCGGCCAGCCGAACCGATCCCGCGCGTCCGCCCCGTTCGAAATGTTGAGAGCAGCTCACCCCGGTCGGGACTCTGTATGGGATCGCGGCAGGGATGGCGCGGCCAACAAACAGGCGGCACTGTCCGACAAACCGCCGTCGAAGAGAGGTCCGACGCGTCCGGGCCGACAACCTGCACGAAAAGTCGGCGTCGCCTCTCTGCTGCAGCGCTGCGCTCCCGCGCCGCAAACGTTGAGACGACACCTCAAGCGGATGTCTATGACCACTGCCGGCAGGCCAGGCACGCACTAGCCTGTCCCACAAGTCGCTATGACCGGCACGCAGTGTTCGTCGAGCCAACTAAGCATCGTCGTCGAAAAGCGACGACGAGACGCAACCGCGGAAGTCGGAGCCGCCCACGACTGCGGTTAGAGGCGGCCGCTACGACAGAGTGTAGTTGTGCCACTGGACGTGGTCGACGGCCACTCGCAGGCCGGCCGCATCCCAAGCGATGGAGACGAGGTGCCACTGGCCGTCGGCAACCATTTCAGTCGGATCACTGCTTGGCCAAACTCGTGCCCAATCCGGCAGGCGACCGTTGGTGAGGTACAACTGCAATAAACTCAAGTGGATGCACTTCGACAGCGGGTTAGAGCGCACGCCTCTACCCGTAACTGCTTCATCGTCTGCGTCATTCAAAAGCAAAAGTTGCGCGGTAGAAGTAAGGAGGTTTCGACCCAGAACTCAAAAGCACGTAGATTGGCTAAGGAGACGTTGATCCCAGCCGTTTCGAGTTTTGGGCGGTTGAATAAACCAGGGTGCTAGCATGAGGCACCGTTGATGGTGCCGGTTGACCAAATGCACCAGAGTTTCCACCATCAAAACGAATGGACCTTAGCTGGCCGGTAAAGCGTTGACGGTCAGTCCACGAGCCACAAGGCCACGAAAGCTTGTTCGAAGCTGTCGGATGTTGCCTGAACAAAACGTGTGCCAAATATTGCAGGAAAAATGCAGTTGAACTGTTGTAGTTGACAGACGAGATTCCATTGGCTGCTGCGACTGGTGACCAGCCGCGCGCCTCCGACGGGGAGACCGTCGACGTGGAGATGGACCGATTGGTCGACTAGCGACAGCGCCACCGAATGCCACAAGAGGTCGTTGAGTGGGTAGGGATTCTCCAGCCGGGCGCGCTCGACACCTAATCAGCCGCGGCGCGAAACGAGGCGGTGGTGCGGTTCCAAGGCACCGTCAACAACGAACCGTCGTACAGGTCGACAATAAGCAAGCCGTTGAAGAGGAAGACGGCCAGACAGCGCGGCTGTCGCCAGTCGTCGTCCACTGCGGCAGCCACGGTCGCGTCGAATGTCGACCGCGGAGGAGCCAGTGCCAGTCGGCAAGGCTCGACCGCTCCCCACACTGAACCGGCCATCGATTCGTCATCTGCAGAAAGGGTTGGCTGGGAATATCTCGTTCGAAGTCCGTTTTGAGAAATTGAAAAAAAAAACCAGAAGCGCATCCGACAGCGCTGAGGCGGTACTTGGACGACGGCGACGGTCGCGAAAGGGGGTGCGCACTTCTGACGCGTAGCGAGCGGACGTATCGTCGGCCGAGTTCAGTTGTCACGTTGGACTTGAATGCCTGCAGGCGACAACCGACAGAGTAGCAGACTCGTAGCAGGACTACCGTAGTCGTCGTCTCGGGTCACCTGTCGACGACGGGCGTCGTCCACTAGCGGCCTCCAGTTGTACTCGGTCGGGTCGAGCTTGTAATCGACGAAGAAAGTGACCGACATCGACAGCGCCGCGACAACTCGCACACTCTCCAACAGAACGACGCGAGCGAAATCGGCCTGCAGACCGTCGACTGCACCGAGTGAGCCGGCGGTATCGTAAGGCTCCAATAAATGCGGCTGGTCGCATCCTGCGCACGATTGAATCGCATATCCCAAATACATGTGCAATACAACTACGCCAAAAGCTTACTGGTCGCAAGTCCGGACGACATCAGCACCATCAGACCGATGCCGACTGGAAGAATTGGCATCACTACGACGGTACCACTTCCTACAGTTCTGCCCGTCTTGTGATGAAGATTCCTAAAAAGTGCAAAATACGGTAGCCAAAATATGAAATACGGTAGGCGGTAAGAGCGCAAATTGCAAACCGAATTGCAAATAAAATCCACGGGCATCGGGTCCGATCGAGCAGCCACGATCAGGCGCCTCAAAAGTCGAGCGACCGACCGTCTCACCTGAATTTAGAAAACAGCCTATTGAAATGAACTAAGGAAAACATGACGGAAGATGGTCACATCGAATTCGGCCGGCCCTAGGAGACACTGAGCGAGCGTGCTTGCCGAAGTGATGTTCGACTTCGACTCAAAGACTGTGTTGTGTAGAAAGCGGAGGCGCGCTACTACCGACTGCAGCAGCATCGGCACCAACAGCGCCAACCAGCAGGTGGCACTGCCGCTGCAACGGCGAACGGCGACGCCTGTCGACTCGAACTACAGCCCGGCTTGGTGGACGCACCGAGTCGACTTTGGGAGCGCGCAGTGCGTGCCGCAGCAGGAATTTCGTCAGCAAGTCGGAGGCGCTGTCGAGCAGCAGCGTGCTCGCCGGTTGCTGGGCGGCGCGCGCCTCGCGCAGCACGCGACTGCCGATCGATCGGAAGAAGTCGTAGTATTCGGCGCTGCTGCAGCACCTCTCGTGAAGGGCCGTCACGTCGTGCCGCCTCACGAGCTTTTCGAGGTCGGTCGGCAGCTCGACGGCCTCGACACGGACTCATCGCTGAATCAGCGCGGTCGGTTGATGACTTCGTGCTGGCGGTGGTGCCCAAGGCGATTCTGGGCCGGGCATCGGGTCCGATCGAGCAGCCACGATCAGGCGCCTCAAAAGTCGAGTGACCGACTGTCTCACCTAGAATTAAACAGCCTAATGAAATGAAGTGAGGAAAACACGACGGGAGAAAATCACATCGATTTCGGCCGGCCCTAGGAGACACTGAGCAAGCGTGCTTGCCGCAGTGATGTTCGCCGTCGACTCAAAGACGGTGTTGTGTAGAAAGCGGCGGCGCGCTACGACCGACTGCAGCAGCATCGGCTCCAACAGCGCCAACCAGCCAGTGGCACTGCCGCTGCAACGGCGAACGGCGACGCCTGTCGACTCAAACTACAGCCCGGCTTGGTGGACGCACCGAGTGGACTTGGGAGCGCGCAGTGCGTGCCGCAGCAGGAATTTCGTCAGCAAGTCGGAGGCGCTGTCGAGCAGCAGCGTGCTCGCCGGTTGCTGGGCGGCGCGCGCCTCGCGCAGCACGCGACTGCCGATCGATCGGAAGAAGTCGTAGTATTCGGCGCTGCTGCAGCACCTCTCGTGAAGGGCCGTCACGTCGTGCCGCCTCACGAGCTTGTCGAGGTCGGTCGGCAGCTGACGGCCTCGACACGGACTCGTGGCTGAATCAGCGCGGTCGGTTGACGACTTCCGTTCTGCGGTCGGTGC